>CATIYE010000013.1:0-53000 GCA_949748235.1 Platypus cylindrus | reverse complement strand
AAGTTTAAACCATGTCATCTACTGCGTTTTCTCGAGATCTTTCCAAAAATACCGATTTCTCCGTTCTACGACCTATAGTTTCGGAGATATGGGCAGATTTGTCCGAATATTGCTCGAAAACTACTCGAAAATCCGCTATATCTGGCAATTCCGAATAGAATTAACCGGTTTAGAAAGTTTGAACCCATGTCATCTACTGTATTCTTCCGAGATCTTTCCGAAAATACCGATTTCTCCGTTCTACGACATATAGTTTCGGAGATATGGGCAGATTGGTCCGAATATTGCTCGAAAACTACTCGAAAATCCGCTATATCTGTCAATTCCGAATAGAAATAACCGGTTTAGCAAGTTTAAAACCATGTCATCTAATGTATTTTCTCGAGATCTTTCCAAAAATACCGAATTCTCCGCTCTACGACATATAGCTTCGGAGATATGGGCAAATTTGTCCGAAAATAGCCCGAAAATAGCTGAAAGTGCGTTATATGAGTTTTTAGCAATTCCGAATAGATTCAACTGATTTGGAAAGTTTGAAACCCTGTCATCTACCGTATTTTCTCGAGATCTTTCCAAAAATACCGATTTCTCCGTTCTACGACCTATAGTTTCGGAGATACGGGCAGATTTGTCCGAATATTGCTGGAAAACTACTCGAAAATCCGCAATATCTGTCAATTCCGATTAGAATTAACCGGTTTTAAAAGTTTAAACCATGTCATCTACTGCGTTTTCTCGAGATCTTTCCAAAAATACCGATTTCTCCGTTCTACGACCTATAGTTTCGGAGATATGGGCAGATTTGTCCGAATATTGCTCGAAAACTACTCGAAAATCCGCTATATCTGGCAATTCCGAATAGAATTAACCGGTTTAGCAAGTTTAAAACCATGTCATCTAATGTATTTTCTCGAGATCTTTCCAAAAATACCGATTCCTCCGCTCTACGACATATAGCTTCGGAGATATGGGCAGATATGTCCGAATATTGCTCGAAAACTACTCGAAAATCCGCTATATCTGGCAATTTCTATTAGAATTAACAGGTTTAGAAAGTTTGAAACCATGTCATCTCCTGTATTTTCCCGAGGTCTTTCCAAAAATACCGATTTCTCCGTTCCACGACATATAGTTTCTGAGATATGGGCAGATTGGTCCGAAAACAGCTCGAAAACTACTCGAAAATCCGCTATGTCTGTCAATTCCGATTAGAATTAACCGGTTTTAAAAGTTTAAACCATGTCATCTACTGCGTTTTCTCGAGATCTTTCCAAAAATACCGATTTCTCCGTTCTACGACCTATAGTTTCGGAGATATGGGCAGATTTGTCCGAATATTGCTCGAAAACTACTCGAAAATCCGCTATATCTGGCAATTCCGAATAGAATTAACCGGTTTAGAAAGTTTGAACCCATGTCATCTACTGTATTCTTCCGAGATCTTTCCGAAAATACCGATTTCTCCGTTCTACGACATATAGTTTCGGAGATATGGGCAGATTTGTCCGAATATTGCTCGAAAACTACTCGAAAATCCGCTAGGTCTGTCAATTCCCTATTAGAATTAACCGGTTTTAAAAGTTTAAACCATGTCATCTAATGTATTTTCTCGAGATCTTTCCAAAAATACCGATTTCTTCGCTCTACGACATATAGCTTCGGAGATATGGGCAGATTTGTCCGAATATTGCTCGAAAACTTCTCGAAAATCCGCTATATCTGGCAATTCCGAATAGAATTAACCGGTTTAGAAAGTTTAAACCATGTCATCTACTGTATTTCCTCGAGATCTTTCCAAAAATACCGATTTCTCCGTTCTATGACATATAGCTTCGGAGATATGGGCAGATATGTCCGAATATTGCTCGAAAACTACTCGAAAATCCGCTATATCTGGCAATTCCGAATAGAATCAACTGATTTAGAAAGTTTGAAACCCTGTCATCTACCGTATTTTCTCGAGATCTTTCCAAAAATACCGATTTCTCCGATCTACGACATATAGCTTCGGAGATATGGGCAGATATGTCCGAATATTGCTCGAAAACTACTCGAAAATCCGCTATGTCTGTCAATTCCGATTAGAATTAACCGGTTTTAAAAGTTTAGACCATGTCATCTACTGCGTTTTCTCGAGATCTTTCCAAAAATACCAATTTCTCCGATCTACGACATATAGCTTCGGAGATATGGGCAGATATGTCCGAATATTGCTCGAAAACTACTCGAAAATCCGCTATGTCTGTCAATTCCGATTAGAATTAACCGGTTTTAAAAGTTTAAACCATGTCATCTACTGCGTTTTCTCGAGATCTTTCCAAAAATACCGATTTCTCCGTTCTACGACCTATAGTTTCGGAGATATGGGCAGATTTGTCCGAATATTGCTCGAAAACTACTCGAAAATCCGCTATATCTGGCAATTCCGAATAGAATTAACCGGTTTAGAAAGTTTGAACCCATGTCATCTACTGTATTCTTCCGAGATCTTTCCGAAAATACCGATTTCTCCGTTCTACGACATATAGTTTCGGAGATATGGGCAGATTTGTCCGAATATTGCTCGAAAACTACTCGAAAATCCGCTATATCTGTCAATTCCGAATAGAAATAACCGGTTTAGCAAGTTTAAAACCATGTCATCTAATGTATTTTCTCGAGATCTTTCCAAAAATACCGAATTCTCCGCTCTACGACATATAGCTTCGGAGATATGGGCAAATTTGTCCGAAAATAGCCCGAAAATAGCTGAAAGTGCGTTATATGAGTTTTTAGCAATTCCGAATAGAATTAATCGATTTAGAAAGTTTCAAACCGTGTCATCTACTGTATTTTCTCGAGATCTTTTCAGAAATACCGATTTCTCCGTTCTACGACATATAGTTTCGGAGATAAGGGCAGATTTGCCCGAATATTGTTCGAAAACTACTCGAAAATACGCTATATCTGTCAATTTCGATTAGAATTAACCGGTTTAGAAAGTTTGAAACCATGTCATCTACTGTATTTTGTCGAGATCTTTCAAAAATACCGATTTCTCCGTTCTACGACATATAGTTTCTGAGATATGGGCAGGTTTGTTCGAATATTATTCGAAAACTACTCGAAAATCCGCTATATCTGTCAATTACGATTAGAATTAACTGGTTTAGTCAGTTTAAGCCATGTCATCTACTGTATTTTTTCGAGATCTTTCCAAAAATACCGATTTCTCCGTTCTACGACATATAGTTTCTGAGATATGGGCAGGTTTGTTCGAATATTATTCGAAAACTACTCGAAAATCCGCTATATCTGTCAATTACGATTAGAATTAACTGGTTTAGTCAGTTTAAGCCATGTCATCTACTGTATTTTTTCGAGATCTTTCCAAAAATACCGATTTCTCCGTTCTACGACATATAGTTTCTGAGATATGGGCAGATTGGTCCGAAAACAGCTCGAAAATAGCTGAAAATGGTTTATATGAATTTTTAGCAATTCCGAATAGAATCAACTGATTTGGAAAGTTTGAAACCCTGTCATCTACCGTATTATAGTTTCGGAGATACGGGCAGATTTGTCCGAATATTGCTGGAAAACTACTCGAAAATCCGCAATATCTGGCAATTCCGAATAGAATTAACCGGTTTAGAAAGTTTAAACCATGTCATCTAATGTATTTTCTCGAGATCTTTCCAAAAATACCGATTCCTCCGCTCTACGACATATAGCTTCGGAGATATGGGCAGATATGTCCGAATATTGCTCGAAAACTACTCGAAAATCCGCTATATCTGGCAATTTCTATTAGAATTAACAGGTTTAGAAAGTTTGAAACCATGTCATCTCCTGTATTTTCCCGAGGTCTTTCCAAAAATACCGATTTCTCCGTTCCACGACATATAGTTTCTGAGATATGGGCAGATTGGTCCGAAAACAGCTCGAAAACTACTCGAAAATCCGCTATGTCTGTCAATTCCGATTAGAATTAACCGGTTTTAAAAGTTTAAACCATGTCATCTACTGCGTTTTCTCGAGATCTTTCCAAAAATACCGATTTCTCCGTTCTACGACCTATAGTTTCGGAGATATGGGCAGATTTGTCCGAATATTGCTCGAAAACTACTCGAAAATCCGCTATATCTGGCAATTCCGAATAGAATTAACCGGTTTAGAAAGTTTGAACCCATGTCATCTACTGTATTCTTCCGAGATCTTTCCGAAAATACCGATTTCTCCGTTCTACGACATATAGTTTCGGAGATATGGGCAGATTTGTCCGAATATTGCTCGAAAACTACTCGAAAATCCGCTAGGTCTGTCAATTCCCTATTAGAATTAACCGGTTTTAAAAGTTTAAACCATGTCATCTAATGTATTTTCTCGAGATCTTTCCAAAAATACCGATTTCTTCGCTCTACGACATATAGCTTCGGAGATATGGGCAGATTTGTCCGAATATTGCTCGAAAACTTCTCGAAAATCCGCTATATCTGGCAATTCCGAATAGAATTAACCGGTTTAGAAAGTTTAAACCATGTCATCTACTGTATTTCCTCGAGATCTTTCCAAAAATACCGATTTCTCCGTTCTATGACATATAGCTTCGGAGATATGGGCAGATATGTCCGAATATTGCTCGAAAACTACTCGAAAATCCGCTATATCTGGCAATTCCGAATAGAATCAACTGATTTAGAAAGTTTGAAACCCTGTCATCTACCGTATTTTCTCGAGATCTTTCCAAAAATACCGATTTCTCCGATCTACGACATATAGCTTCGGAGATATGGGCAGATATGTCCGAATATTGCTCGAAAACTACTCGAAAATCCGCTATGTCTGTCAATTCCGATTAGAATTAACCGGTTTTAAAAGTTTAGACCATGTCATCTACTGCGTTTTCTCGAGATCTTTCCAAAAATACCAATTTCTCCGATCTACGACATATAGCTTCGGAGATATGGGCAGATATGTCCGAATATTGCTCGAAAACTACTCGAAAATCCGCTATGTCTGTCAATTCCGATTAGAATTAACCGGTTTTAAAAGTTTAAACCATGTCATCTACTGCGTTTTCTCGAGATCTTTCCAAAAATACCGATTTCTCCGTTCTACGACCTATAGTTTCGGAGATATGGGCAGATTTGTCCGAATATTGCTCGAAAACTACTCGAAAATCCGCTATATCTGGCAATTCCGAATAGAATTAACCGGTTTAGAAAGTTTGAACCCATGTCATCTACTGTATTCTTCCGAGATCTTTCCGAAAATACCGATTTCTCCGTTCTACGACATATAGTTTCGGAGATATGGGCAGATTTGTCCGAATATTGCTCGAAAACTACTCGAAAATCCGCTATATCTGTCAATTCCGAATAGAAATAACCGGTTTAGCAAGTTTAAAACCATGTCATCTAATGTATTTTCTCGAGATCTTTCCAAAAATACCGAATTCTCCGCTCTACGACATATAGCTTCGGAGATATGGGCAAATTTGTCCGAAAATAGCCCGAAAATAGCTGAAAGTGCGTTATATGAGTTTTTAGCAATTCCGAATAGAATTAATCGATTTAGAAAGTTTCAAACCGTGTCATCTACTGTATTTTCTCGAGATCTTTTCAGAAATACCGATTTCTCCGTTCTACGACATATAGTTTCGGAGATAAGGGCAGATTTGCCCGAATATTGTTCGAAAACTACTCGAAAATACGCTATATCTGTCAATTTCGATTAGAATTAACCGGTTTAGAAAGTTTGAAACCATGTCATCTACTGTATTTTGTCGAGATCTTTCAAAAATACCGATTTCTCCGTTCTACGACATATAGTTTCTGAGATATGGGCAGGTTTGTTCGAATATTATTCGAAAACTACTCGAAAATCCGCTATATCTGTCAATTACGATTAGAATTAACTGGTTTAGTCAGTTTAAGCCATGTCATCTACTGTATTTTTTCGAGATCTTTCCAAAAATACCGATTTCTCCGTTCTACGACATATAGTTTCTGAGATATGGGCAGGTTTGTTCGAATATTATTCGAAAACTACTCGAAAATCCGCTATATCTGTCAATTACGATTAGAATTAACTGGTTTAGTCAGTTTAAGCCATGTCATCTACTGTATTTTTTCGAGATCTTTCCAAAAATACCGATTTCTCCGTTCTACGACATATAGTTTCTGAGATATGGGCAGATTGGTCCGAAAACAGCTCGAAAATAGCTGAAAATGGTTTATATGAATTTTTAGCAATTCCGAATAGAATCAACTGATTTGGAAAGTTTGAAACCCTGTCATCTACCGTATTTTCTCGAGATCTTTCCAAAAATACCGATTTCTCCGTTCTACGACCTATAGTTTCGGAGATACGGGCAGATTTGTCCGAATATTGCTGGAAAACTACTCGAAAATCCGCAATATCTGGCAATTCCGAATAGAATTAACCGGTTTAGAAAGTTTAAACCATGCCATCTACTGTATTTTCTCGAGATCTTTCCAAAAATACCGATTTCTCCTTTCTATGACATATAGCTTCGGAGATATGGGCAGATATGTCCGAATATTGATCGAAAACTACTCGAAAATCCGCTATATCTGGCACTTTCGATTAGAATTAACCGGTTTAGAAAGTTTGAAACCATGTAATCTCCTGTATTTTCCCGCGATCTTTCCAAAAATACCAATTTCTCCGATCTACGACATATAGTTTCGAAGATATGGGCAAATTTTCCCGAATATTGCTCGAAAACTACTCGAAAATCCGCTATATCTGGCAATTTCGATTAGAATTAACCGGTTTAGAAAGTTTGAAACCATGTCATCTCCTGTATTTTCCCGAGGTCTTTCCAAAAATACCGATTTCTCCGTTCCACGACATATAGTTTCTGAGATATGGGCAGTTTGGTCCGAAAACAGCTCGAAAATAGCTGAAAATGGGTTATATGAATTTTTAGCAATTCCGAATAGAATCAACTGATTTAGAAAGTTTGAAACCCTGTCATCTACCGTATTTTCTCGAGATCTTTCCAAAAATACCGATTTCTCCGTTCTACGGCCTATAGTTTCGGAGATATGGGCAGATTTGTCCGAATATTGCTGGAAAACTACTGGAAAATCCGCTAGGTCTGTCAATTCCCTATTAGAATTAACCGGTTTTAAAAGTTTAAACCATGTCATCTAATGTATTTTCTCGAGATCTTTCCAAAAATACCGATTTCTCCGCTCTACGACATATAGCTTCGGAGATATGGGCAAATTTGTCCGAAAATAGCCCGAAAATAGCTGAAAGTGCGTTATATGAGTTTTTAGCAATTCCGAATAGAATTAATCGATTTAGAAAGTTTCAAACCGTGTCATCTACTGTATTTTCTCGAGATCTTTTCAGAAATACCGATTTCTCCGTTCTACGACATATAGTTTCGGAGATAAGGGCAGATTTGCCCGAATATTGTTCGAAAACTACTCGAAAATACGCTATATCTGTCAATTTCGATTAGAATTAACCGGTTTAGAAAGTTTGAAACCATGTCATCTACTGTATTTTGTCGAGATCTTTCAAAAATACCGATTTCTCCGTTCTACGACATATAGTTTCTGAGATATGGGCAGGTTTGTTCGAATATTATTCGAAAACTACTCGAAAATCCGCTATATCTGTCAATTACGATTAGAATTAACTGGTTTAGTCAGTTTAAGCCATGTCATCTACTGTATTTTTTCGAGATCTTTCCAAAAATACCGATTTCTCCGTTCTACGACATATAGTTTCTGAGATATGGGCAGGTTTGTTCGAATATTATTCGAAAACTACTCGAAAATCCGCTATATCTGTCAATTACGATTAGAATTAACTGGTTTAGTCAGTTTAAGCCATGTCATCTACTGTATTTTTTCGAGATCTTTCCAAAAATACCGATTTCTCCGTTCTACGACATATAGTTTCTGAGATATGGGCAGATTGGTCCGAAAACAGCTCGAAAATAGCTGAAAATGGTTTATATGAATTTTTAGCAATTCCGAATAGAATCAACTGATTTGGAAAGTTTGAAACCCTGTCATCTACCGTATTTTCTCGAGATCTTTCCAAAAATACCGATTTCTCCGTTCTACGACCTATAGTTTCGGAGATACGGGCAGATTTGTCCGAATATTGCTGGAAAACTACTCGAAAATCCGCAATATCTGGCAATTCCGAATAGAATTAACCGGTTTAGAAAGTTTAAACCATGCCATCTACTGTATTTTCTCGAGATCTTTCCAAAAATACCGATTTCTCCTTTCTATGACATATAGCTTCGGAGATATGGGCAGATATGTCCGAATATTGATCGAAAACTACTCGAAAATCCGCTATATCTGGCACTTTCGATTAGAATTAACCGGTTTAGAAAGTTTGAAACCATGTAATCTCCTGTATTTTCCCGCGATCTTTCCAAAAATACCAATTTCTCCGATCTACGACATATAGTTTCGAAGATATGGGCAAATTTTCCCGAATATTGCTCGAAAACTACTCGAAAATCCGCTATATCTGGCAATTTCGATTAGAATTAACCGGTTTAGAAAGTTTGAAACCATGTCATCTCCTGTATTTTCCCGAGGTCTTTCCAAAAATACCGATTTCTCCGTTCCACGACATATAGTTTCTGAGATATGGGCAGTTTGGTCCGAAAACAGCTCGAAAATAGCTGAAAATGGGTTATATGAATTTTTAGCAATTCCGAATAGAATCAACTGATTTAGAAAGTTTGAAACCCTGTCATCTACCGTATTTTCTCGAGATCTTTCCAAAAATACCGATTTCTCCGTTCTACGGCCTATAGTTTCGGAGATATGGGCAGATTTGTCCGAATATTGCTCGAAAACTTCTCGAAAATCCGCTATATCTGTCAATTCCGAATAGAAATAACCGGTTTAGCAAGTTTAAAACCATGTCATCTAATGTATTTTCTCGAGATCTTTCCAAAAATACCGAATTCTCCGCTCTACGACATATAGCTTCGGAGATATGGGCAAATTTGTCCGAAAATAGCCCGAAAATAGCTGAAAGTGCGTTATATGAGTTTTTAGCAATTCCGAATAGAATTAATCAATTTAGAAAGTTTCAAACCGTGTCATCTACTGTATTTTCTCGAGATCTTTTCAGAAATACCGATTTCTCCGTTCTACGACATATAGTTTCGGAGATAAGGGCAGATTTGCCCGAATATTGTTCGAAAACTACTCGAAAATACGCTATATCTGTCAATTTCGATTAGAATTAACCGGTTTAGAAAGTTTGAAACCATGTCATCTACTGTATTTTGTCGAGATCTTTCAAAAATACCGATTTCTCCGTTCTACGACATATAGTTTCTGAGATATGGGCAGGTTTGTTCGAATATTATTCGAAAACTACTCGAAAATCCGCTATATCTGTCAATTACGATTAGAATTAACTGGTTTAGTCAGTTTAAGCCATGTCATCTACTGTATTTTTTCGAGATCTTTCCAAAAATACCGATTTCTCCGTTCTACGACATATAGTTTCTGAGATATGGGCAGGTTTGTTCGAATATTATTCGAAAACTACTCGAAAATCCGCTATATCTGTCAATTACGATTAGAATTAACTGGTTTAGTCAGTTTAAGCCATGTCATCTACTGTATTTTTTCGAGATCTTTCCAAAAATACCGATTTCTCCGTTCTACGACATATAGTTTCTGAGATATGGGCAGATTGGTCCGAAAACAGCTCGAAAATAGCTGAAAATGGGTTATATGAATTTTTAGCAATTACGAATAGAATCAACTGATTTGGAAAGTTTGAAACCCTGTCATCTACCGTATTTTCTCGAGATCTTTCCAAAAATACCGATTTCTCCGTTCTACGACCTATAGTTTCGGAGATACGGGCAGATTTGTCCGAATATTGCTGGAAAACTACTCGAAAATCCGCAATATCTGGCAATTCCGAATAGAATTAACCGGTTTAGAAAGTTTAAACCATGTCATCTACTGTATTTTCTCGAGATCTTTCCAAAAATACCGATTTCTTCTTTCTATGACATATAGCTTCGGAGATATGGGCAGATATGTCCGAATATTGCTCGAAAACTACTCGAAAATCCGCTATATCTGGCACTTTCGATTAGAATTAACCGGTTTAGAAAGTTTGAAACCATGTCATCTCCTGTATTTTCCCGCGATCTTTCCAAAAATACCAATTTCTCCGATCTACGACATATAGTTTCGAAGATATGGGCAAATTTTCCCGAATATTGCTCGAAAACTACTCGAAAATCCGCTATATCTGGCAATTTCGATTAGAATTAACCGGTTTAGAAAGTTTGAAACCATGTCATCTCCTGTATTTTCCCGAGGTCTTTCCAAAAATACCGATTTCTCCGTTCCACGACATATAGTTTCTGAGATATGGGCAGTTTGGTCCGAAAACAGCTCGAAAATAGCTGAAAATGGGTTATATGAATTTTTAGCAATTCCGAATAGAATCAACTGATTTAGAAAGTTTGAAACCCTGTCATCTACCGTATTTTCTCGAGATCTTTCCAAAAATACCGATTTCTCCGTTCTACGGCCTATAGTTTCGGAGATATGGGCAGATTTGTCCGAATATTGCTGGAAAACTACTGGAAAATCCGCTAGGTCTGTCAATTCCCTATTAGAATTAACCGGTTTTAAAAGTTTAAACCATGTCATCTAATGTATTTTCTCGAGATCTTTCCAAAAATACCGATTTCTCCGTTCTACGACATATAGCTTCGGAGATATGGGCAGATATGTCCGAATATTGCTCGAAAACTACTCGAAAATCCGCTATATCTGGCAATTCCGAATAGAATTAACCGGTTTAGAAAGTTTAAACCATGTCATCTACTGTATTTCCTCGAGATCTTTCCAAAAATACCGATTTCTCCGTTCTATGACATATAGCTTCGGAGATATGGGCAGATATGTCCGAATATTGCTCGAAAACTACTCGAAAATCCGCTATATCTGGCAATTCCGAATAGAATTAACCGGTTTAGCAAGTTTAAAACCATGTCATCTAATGTATTTTCTCGAGATCTTTCCAAAAATACCGATTCCTCCGCTCTACGACATATAGCTTCGGAGATATGGGCAGATATGTCCGAATATTGCTCGAAAACTACTCGAAAATCCGCTATGTCTGGCAATTCCGATTAGAATTAACCGGTTGTAAAAGTTTAAACCATGTCATCTACTGCATTTTCTCGAGATCTTTCCAAAAATACCAATTTCTCCGTTCTACGACATATAGTTTCGAAGATATGGGCAGATTTGTCCGAATATTGCTCGAAAACTAATCGAAAATCCGCTATGTCTGTCAATTCCGATTAGAATTAACCGGTTTTAAAAGTTTAAACCATGTCATCTACTGAATTTTCTCGAGATCTTTCCAAAAATACCAATTTCTCCGTTCTACGACATATAGTTTCGGAGATATGGGCAGATTTGTTCGAATATTATTCGAAAACTACTCGAAAATCCGCTATATCTGTCAATTACGATTAGAATTAACTGGTTTAGTCAGTTTAAGCCATGTCATCTACTGTATTTTCTCGAAATCTTTTCAGAAATACCGATTTCTCCGTTCTACGACATATAGTTTCGGAGATATGGGCAGATTTGTTCGAATATTATTCGAAAACTACTCGAAAATCCGCTATATCTGTCAATTACGATTAGAATTAACTGGTTTAGTCAGTTTAAGCCATGTCATCTACTGTATTTTCTCGAAATCTTTTCAGAAATACCGATTTCTCCGTTCTACGACATATAGTTTCGGAGATATGGGCAGATTTGTTCGAATATTATTCGAAAACTACTCGAAAATCCGCTATATCTGTCAATTACGATTAGAATTAACTGGTTTAGTCAGTTTAAGCCATGTCATCTACTGTATTTTCTCGAAATCTTTTCAGAAATACCGATTTCTCCGTTCTACGACATATAGTTTCGGAGATATGGGCAGATTTGTTCGAATATTATTCGAAAACTACTCGAAAATCCGCTATATCTGTCAATTACGATTAGAATTAACTGGTTTAGTCAGTTTAAGCCATGTCATCTACTGTATTTTTTCGAGATCTTTCCAAAAATACCGATTTCTCCGCTCTACGACATATAGCTTCGGAGATATGGGCAAATTTGTCCGAAAATAGCCCGAAAATAGCTGAAAGTGCGTTATATGAGTTTTTAGCAATTCCGAATAGAATTAATCGATTTAGAAAGTTTCAAACCGTGTCATCTACTGTATTTTCTCGAGATCTTTCCAAAAATACCGATTTCTCCGCTCTACGACATATAGCTTCGGAGATATGGGCAAATTTGTCCGAAAATAGCCCGAAAATAGCTGAAAGTGCGTTATAAGAGTTTTTAGCAATTCCGAATAGAATTAATCGATTTAGAAAGTTTCAAACCGTGTCATCTACTATACTTTCTCGAGATCTTTTCAGAAATACCGATTTCTCCGTTCTACGACATATAGTTTCGGAGATAAGGGCAGATTTGTTCGAATATTATTCGAAAACTACTCGAAAATCCGCTATATCTGTCAATTACGATTAGAATTAACCGGTTGTAAAAGTTTAAACCATGTCATCTACTGCATTTTCTCGAGATCTTTCCAAAAATACCAATTTCTCCGTTCTACGACATATATTTTCGAAGATATGGGCAGATTTGTCCGAATATTGCTCGAAAACTACTCGAAAATCCGCTATATCTGTCAATTACGATTAGAATTAACCGGTTTAGCAAGTTTAAAACCATGTCATCTAATGTATTTTCTCGAGATCTTTCCAAAAATACCGATTTCTCCGCTCTACGACATATAGCTTCGGAGATATGGGCAAATTTGTCCGAAAATAGCCCGAAAATAGCTGAAAGTGCGTTATAAGAGTTTTTAGCAATTCCGAATAGAATTAATCGATTTAGAAAGTTTCAAACCGTGTCATCTACTATACTTTCTCGAGATCTTTTCAGAAATACCGATTTCTCCGTTCTACGACATATAGTTTCGGAGATAAGGGCAGATTTGCCCGAATATTGTTCGAAAACTACTCGAAAATTCGCTATATCTGTCAATTTCGATTAGAATTAACCGGTTTAGAAAGTTTGAAACCATGTCATCTACTGTATTTTGTCGAGATCTTTCAAAAATACCGATTTCTCCGTTCTACGACAGATAGTTTCTGAGATATGGGCAGGTTTGTCCGAAAACAGCACGAAAATAGCTGAAAATGGGTTATATGAATTTTTAGCAATTCCGAATAGCATTAATTGATTTAGAAAGTTTGAAACCATGTCATCTACTGTACTGTCTCGAGATATTTCCAAAAATACCAATTTCTCCGTTCTACGACATATAGCTTCGGAAATATGGGCAGATTTGTCCGAATATTGTTCGAAAACTACTCGAAAATACGCTATATCTGTCAATTTCGATTAGAATTAACCGGTTTAGAAAGTTTGAAACCATGTCATCTCCTGTATTTTCCCGAGGTCTTTCCAAGAATACCGATTTCTCCGTTCTACGACAGATAGTTTCTGAGATATGGGCAGATAGGTCCGAAAACAGCTCGAAATTAACTGAAAATGGGTTTTATGAATTTTTAGCAATTCCGAATAGAATTAACCGGTTTAGCAAGTTTAAAACCATGTCATCTAATGTATTTTCTCGAGATCTTTCCAAAAATACCGATTTCTCCGCTCTACGACATATAGCTTCGGAGATATGGGCAAATTTGTCCGAAAATAGCCCGAAAATAGCTGAAAGTGCGTTATAAGAGTTTTTAGCAATTCCGAATAGAATTAATCGATTTAGAAAGTTTCAAACCGTGTCATCTACTATACTTTCTCGAGATCTTTTCAGAAATACCGATTTCTCCGTTCTACGACATATAGTTTCGGAGATAAGGGCAGATTTGCCCGAATATTGTTCGAAAACTACTCGAAAATTCGCTATATCTGTCAATTTCGATTAGAATTAACCGGTTTAGAAAGTTTGAAACCATGTCATCTACTGTATTTTGTCGAGATCTTTCAAAAATACCGATTTCTCCGTTCTACGACAGATAGTTTCTGAGATATGGGCAGGTTTGTCCGAAAACAGCACGAAAATAGCTGAAAATGGGTTATATGAATTTTTAGCAATTCCGAATAGCATTAATTGATTTAGAAAGTTTGAAACCATGTCATCTACTGTACTGTCTCGAGATATTTCCAAAAATACCAATTTCTCCGTTCTACGACATATAGCTTCGGAAATATGGGCAGATTTGTCCGAATATTGTTCGAAAACTACTCGAAAATACGCTATATCTGTCAATTTCGATTAGAATTAACCGGTTTAGAAAGTTTGAAACCATGTCATCTCCTGTATTTTCCCGAGGTCTTTCCAAAAATACCGATTTCTCCGTTCTACGACAGATAGTTTCTGAGATATGGGCAGATAGGTCCGAATATTGCTCGAAAACTACTCGAGAATCCGCTATGTCTGTCAATTCCGAATAGAATTAACTGATTTAGAAAGTGTGAAACCATGTCATCCAATGTATTTTCTCGAGATCTTTCCAAAAATACCGATTCCTCCGCTCTACGACATATAGCTTCGGAGATATGGGCAGATATGTCCGAATATTGCTCGAAAACTACTCGAAAATCCGCTATATCTGGCAATTCCGAATAGAATTAACCGGTTTAGCAAGTTTAAAACCATGTCATCTAATGTATTTTCTCGAGATCTTTCCAAAAATACCGATTCCTCCGCTCTACGACATATAGCTTCGGAGATATGGGCAGATATGTCCGAATATTGCTCGAAAACTACTCGAAAATCCGCTATGTCTGGCAATTCCGATTAGAATTAACCGGTTGTAAAAGTTTAAACCATGTCATCTACTGCATTTTCTCGAGATCTTTCCAAAAATACCAATTTCTCCGTTCTACGACATATAGTTTCGAAGATATGGGCAGATTTGTCCGAATATTGCTCGAAAACTAATCGAAAATCCGCTATGTCTGTCAATTCCGATTAGAATTAACCGGTTTTAAAAGTTTAAACCATGTCATCTACTGAATTTTCTCGAGATCTTTCCAAAAATACCAATTTCTCCGTTCTACGACATATAGTTTCGGAGATATGGGCAGATTTGTTCGAATATTATTCGAAAACTACTCGAAAATCCGCTATATCTGTCAATTACGATTAGAATTAACTGGTTTAGTCAGTTTAAGCCATGTCATCTACTGTATTTTCTCGAAATCTTTTCAGAAATACCGATTTCTCCGTTCTACGGCCTATAGTTTCGGAGATATGGGCAGATTTGTCCGAATATTGCTGGAAAACTACTGGAAAATCCGCTAGGTCTGTCAATTCCCTATTAGAATTAACCGGTTTTAAAAGTTTAAACCATGTCATCTAATGTATTTTCTCGAGATCTTTCCAAAAATACCGATTTCTCCGTTCTACGACATATAGCTTCGGAGATATGGGCAGATATGTCCGAATATTGCTCGAAAACTACTCGAAAATCCGCTATATCTGGCAATTCCGAATAGAATTAACCGGTTTAGAAAGTTTAAACCATGTCATCTACTGTATTTCCTCGAGATCTTTCCAAAAATACCGATTTCTCCGTTCTATGACATATAGCTTCGGAGATATGGGCAGATATGTCCGAATATTGCTCGAAAACTACTCGAAAATCCGCTATATCTGGCAATTCCGAATAGAATTAACCGGTTTAGCAAGTTTAAAACCATGTCATCTAATGTATTTTCTCGAGATCTTTCCAAAAATACCGATTTCTCCGCTCTACGACATATAGCTTCGGAGATATGGGCAAATTTGTCCGAAAATAGCCCGAAAATAGCTGAAAGTGCGTTATAAGAGTTTTTAGCAATTCCGAATAGAATTAATCGATTTAGAAAGTTTCAAACCGTGTCATCTACTATACTTTCTCGAGATCTTTTCAGAAATACCGATTTCTCCGTTCTACGACATATATTTTCGAAGATATGGGCAGATTTGTCCGAATATTGCTCGAAAACTACTCGAAAATCCGCTATATCTGTCAATTACGATTAGAATTAACTGGTTTAGTCAGTTTAAGCCATGTCATCTACTGTATTTTATCGAGATCTTTCCAAAAATACCGATTTCTCCGTTCTACGACATATAGTTTCTGAGATATGGGCAGATTGGTCCGAAAACAGCTCGAAATTAACTGAAAATGGGTTTTATGAATTTTTAGCAATTCCGAATAGAATTAACCGGTTTAGCAAGTTTAAAACCATGTCATCTAATGTATTTTCTCGAGATCTTTCCAAAAATACCGATTTCTCCGCTCTACGACATATAGCTTCGGAGATATGGGCAAATTTGTCCGAAAATAGCCCGAAAATAGCTGAAAGTGCGTTATAAGAGTTTTTAGCAATTCCGAATAGAATTAATCGATTTAGAAAGTTTCAAACCGTGTCATCTACTATACTTTCTCGAGATCTTTTCAGAAATACCGATTTCTCCGTTCTACGACATATAGTTTCGGAGATAAGGGCAGATTTGCCCGAATATTGTTCGAAAACTACTCGAAAATTCGCTATATCTGTCAATTTCGATTAGAATTAACCGGTTTAGAAAGTTTGAAACCATGTCATCTACTGTATTTTGTCGAGATCTTTCAAAAATACCGATTTCTCCGTTCTACGACAGATAGTTTCTGAGATATGGGCAGGTTTGTCCGAAAACAGCACGAAAATAGCTGAAAATGGGTTATATGAATTTTTAGCAATTCCGAATAGCATTAATTGATTTAGAAAGTTTGAAACCATGTCATCTACTGTACTGTCTCGAGATATTTCCAAAAATACCAATTTCTCCGTTCTACGACATATAGCTTCGGAAATATGGGCAGATTTGTCCGAATATTGTTCGAAAACTACTCGAAAATACGCTATATCTGTCAATTTCGATTAGAATTAACCGGTTTAGAAAGTTTGAAACCATGTCATCTCCTGTATTTTCCCGAGGTCTTTCCAAAAATACCGATTTCTCCGTTCTACGACAGATAGTTTCTGAGATATGGGCAGATAGGTCCGAATATTGCTCGAAAACTACTCGAGAATCCGCTATGTCTGTCAATTCCGAATAGAATTAACTGATTTAGAAAGTGTGAAACCATGTCATCCAATGTATTTTCTCGAGATCTTTCCAAAAATACCGATTCCTCCGCTCTACGACATATAGCTTCGGAGATATGGGCAGATATGTCCGAATATTGCTCGAAAACTACTCGAAAATCCGCTATATCTGGCAATTCCGAATAGAATTAACCGGTTTAGCAAGTTTAAAACCATGTCATCTAATGTATTTTCTCGAGATCTTTCCAAAAATACCGATTCCTCCGCTCTACGACATATAGCTTCGGAGATATGGGCAGATATGTCCGAATATTGCTCGAAAACTACTCGAAAATCCGCTATGTCTGGCAATTCCGATTAGAATTAACCGGTTGTAAAAGTTTAAACCATGTCATCTACTGCATTTTCTCGAGATCTTTCCAAAAATACCAATTTCTCCGTTCTACGACATATAGTTTCGAAGATATGGGCAGATTTGTCCGAATATTGCTCGAAAACTAATCGAAAATCCGCTATGTCTGTCAATTCCGATTAGAATTAACCGGTTTTAAAAGTTTAAACCATGTCATCTACTGAATTTTCTCGAGATCTTTCCAAAAATACCAATTTCTCCGTTCTACGACATATAGTTTCGGAGATATGGGCAGATTTGTTCGAATATTATTCGAAAACTACTCGAAAATCCGCTATATCTGTCAATTACGATTAGAATTAACTGGTTTAGTCAGTTTAAGCCATGTCATCTACTGTATTTTCTCGAAATCTTTTCAGAAATACCGATTTCTCCGTTCTACGGCCTATAGTTTCGGAGATATGGGCAGATTTGTCCGAATATTGCTGGAAAACTACTGGAAAATCCGCTAGGTCTGTCAATTCCCTATTAGAATTAACCGGTTTTAAAAGTTTAAACCATGTCATCTAATGTATTTTCTCGAGATCTTTCCAAAAATACCGATTTCTCCGTTCTACGACATATAGCTTCGGAGATATGGGCAGATATGTCCGAATATTGCTCGAAAACTACTCGAAAATCCGCTATATCTGGCAATTCCGAATAGAATTAACCGGTTTAGAAAGTTTAAACCATGTCATCTACTGTATTTCCTCGAGATCTTTCCAAAAATACCGATTTCTCCGTTCTATGACATATAGCTTCGGAGATATGGGCAGATATGTCCGAATATTGCTCGAAAACTACTCGAAAATCCGCTATATCTGGCAATTCCGAATAGAATTAACCGGTTTAGAAAGTTTAAACCATGTCATCTACTGTATTTCCTCGAGATCTTTCCAAAAATACCGATTTCTCCGTTCTATGACATATAGCTTCGGAGATATGGGCAGATATGTCCGAATATTGCTCGAAAACTACTCGAAAATCCGCTATATCTGGCAATTCCGAATAGAATTAACCGGTTTAGCAAGTTTAAAACCATGTCATCTAATGTATTTTCTCGAGATCTTTCCAAAAATACCGATTTCTCCGCTCTACGACATATAGCTTCGGAGATATGGGCAAATTTGTCCGAAAATAGCCCGAAAATAGCTGAAAGTGCGTTATAAGAGTTTTTAGCAATTCCGAATAGAATTAATCGATTTAGAAAGTTTCAAACCGTGTCATCTACTATACTTTCTCGAGATCTTTTCAGAAATACCGATTTCTCCGTTCTACGACATATATTTTCGAAGATATGGGCAGATTTGTCCGAATATTGCTCGAAAACTACTCGAAAATCCGCTATATCTGTCAATTACGATTAGAATTAACTGGTTTAGTCAGTTTAAGCCATGTCATCTACTGTATTTTATCGAGATCTTTCCAAAAATACCGATTTCTCCGTTCTACGACATATAGTTTCTGAGATATGGGCAGATTGGTCCGAAAACAGCTCGAAATTAACTGAAAATGGGTTTTATGAATTTTTAGCAATTCCGAATAGAATTAACCGGTTTAGCAAGTTTAAAACCATGTCATCTAATGTATTTTCTCGAGATCTTTCCAAAAATACCGATTTCTCCGCTCTACGACATATAGCTTCGGAGATATGGGCAAATTTGTCCGAAAATAGCCCGAAAATAGCTGAAAGTGCGTTATAAGAGTTTTTAGCAATTCCGAATAGAATTAATCGATTTAGAAAGTTTCAAACCGTGTCATCTACTATACTTTCTCGAGATCTTTTCAGAAATACCGATTTCTCCGTTCTACGACATATAGTTTCGGAGATAAGGGCAGATTTGCCCGAATATTGTTCGAAAACTACTCGAAAATTCGCTATATCTGTCAATTTCGATTAGAATTAACCGGTTTAGAAAGTTTGAAACCATGTCATCTACTGTATTTTGTCGAGATCTTTCAAAAATACCGATTTCTCCGTTCTACGACAGATAGTTTCTGAGATATGGGCAGGTTTGTCCGAAAACAGCACGAAAATAGCTGAAAATGGGTTATATGAATTTTTAGCAATTCCGAATAGCATTAATTGATTTAGAAAGTTTGAAACCATGTCATCTACTGTACTGTCTCGAGATATTTCCAAAAATACCAATTTCTCCGTTCTACGACATATAGCTTCGGAAATATGGGCAGATTTGTCCGAATATTGTTCGAAAACTACTCGAAAATACGCTATATCTGTCAATTTCGATTAGAATTAACCGGTTTAGAAAGTTTGAAACCATGTCATCTCCTGTATTTTCCCGAGGTCTTTCCAAAAATACCGATTTCTCCGTTCTACGACAGATAGTTTCTGAGATATGGGCAGATAGGTCCGAATATTGCTCGAAAACTACTCGAGAATCCGCTATGTCTGTCAATTCCGAATAGAATTAACTGATTTAGAAAGTGTGAAACCATGTCATCCAATGTATTTTCTCGAGATCTTTCCAAAAATACCGATTCCTCCGCTCTACGACATATAGCTTCGGAGATATGGGCAGATATGTCCGAATATTGCTCGAAAACTACTCGAAAATCCGCTATATCTGGCAATTCCGAATAGAATTAACCGGTTTAGCAAGTTTAAAACCATGTCATCTAATGTATTTTCTCGAGATCTTTCCAAAAATACCGATTCCTCCGCTCTACGACATATAGCTTCGGAGATATGGGCAGATATGTCCGAATATTGCTCGAAAACTACTCGAAAATCCGCTATGTCTGGCAATTCCGATTAGAATTAACCGGTTGTAAAAGTTTAAACCATGTCATCTACTGCATTTTCTCGAGATCTTTCCAAAAATACCAATTTCTCCGTTCTACGACATATAGTTTCGAAGATATGGGCAGATTTGTCCGAATATTGCTCGAAAACTAATCGAAAATCCGCTATGTCTGTCAATTCCGATTAGAATTAACCGGTTTTAAAAGTTTAAACCATGTCATCTACTGAATTTTCTCGAGATCTTTCCAAAAATACCAATTTCTCCGTTCTACGACATATAGTTTCGGAGATATGGGCAGATTTGTTCGAATATTATTCGAAAACTACTCGAAAATCCGCTATATCTGTCAATTACGATTAGAATTAACTGGTTTAGTCAGTTTAAGCCATGTCATCTACTGTATTTTCTCGAAATCTTTTCAGAAATACCGATTTCTCCGTTCTACGGCCTATAGTTTCGGAGATATGGGCAGATTTGTCCGAATATTGCTGGAAAACTACTGGAAAATCCGCTAGGTCTGTCAATTCCCTATTAGAATTAACCGGTTTTAAAAGTTTAAACCATGTCATCTAATGTATTTTCTCGAGATCTTTCCAAAAATACCGATTTCTCCGTTCTACGACATATAGCTTCGGAGATATGGGCAGATATGTCCGAATATTGCTCGAAAACTACTCGAAAATCCGCTATATCTGGCAATTCCGAATAGAATTAACCGGTTTAGAAAGTTTAAACCATGTCATCTACTGTATTTCCTCGAGATCTTTCCAAAAATACCGATTTCTCCGTTCTATGACATATAGCTTCGGAGATATGGGCAGATATGTCCGAATATTGCTCGAAAACTACTCGAAAATCCGCTATATCTGGCAATTCCGAATAGAATTAACCGGTTTAGCAAGTTTAAAACCATGTCATCTAATGTATTTTCTCGAGATCTTTCCAAAAATACCGATTTCTCCGCTCTACGACATATAGCTTCGGAGATATGGGCAAATTTGTCCGAAAATAGCCCGAAAATAGCTGAAAGTGCGTTATAAGAGTTTTTAGCAATTCCGAATAGAATTAATCGATTTAGAAAGTTTCAAACCGTGTCATCTACTATACTTTCTCGAGATCTTTTCAGAAATACCGATTTCTCCGTTCTACGACATATATTTTCGAAGATATGGGCAGATTTGTCCGAATATTGCTCGAAAACTACTCGAAAATCCGCTATATCTGTCAATTACGATTAGAATTAACTGGTTTAGTCAGTTTAAGCCATGTCATCTACTGTATTTTATCGAGATCTTTCCAAAAATACCGATTTCTCCGTTCTACGACATATAGTTTCTGAGATATGGGCAGATTGGTCCGAAAACAGCTCGAAATTAACTGAAAATGGGTTTTATGAATTTTTAGCAATTCCGAATAGAATTAACCGGTTTAGCAAGTTTAAAACCATGTCATCTAATGTATTTTCTCGAGATCTTTCCAAAAATACCGATTTCTCCGCTCTACGACATATAGCTTCGGAGATATGGGCAAATTTGTCCGAAAATAGCCCGAAAATAGCTGAAAGTGCGTTATAAGAGTTTTTAGCAATTCCGAATAGAATTAATCGATTTAGAAAGTTTCAAACCGTGTCATCTACTATACTTTCTCGAGATCTTTTCAGAAATACCGATTTCTCCGTTCTACGACATATAGTTTCGGAGATAAGGGCAGATTTGCCCGAATATTGTTCGAAAACTACTCGAAAATTCGCTATATCTGTCAATTTCGATTAGAATTAACCGGTTTAGAAAGTTTGAAACCATGTCATCTACTGTATTTTGTCGAGATCTTTCAAAAATACCGATTTCTCCGTTCTACGACAGATAGTTTCTGAGATATGGGCAGGTTTGTCCGAAAACAGCACGAAAATAGCTGAAAATGGGTTATATGAATTTTTAGCAATTCCGAATAGCATTAATTGATTTAGAAAGTTTGAAACCATGTCATCTACTGTACTGTCTCGAGATATTTCCAAAAATACCAATTTCTCCGTTCTACGACATATAGCTTCGGAAATATGGGCAGATTTGTCCGAATATTGTTCGAAAACTACTCGAAAATACGCTATATCTGTCAATTTCGATTAGAATTAACCGGTTTAGAAAGTTTGAAACCATGTCATCTCCTGTATTTTCCCGAGGTCTTTCCAAAAATACCGATTTCTCCGTTCTACGACAGATAGTTTCTGAGATATGGGCAGATAGGTCCGAAAACAGCTCGAAATTAACTGAAAATGGGTTTTATGAATTTTTAGCAATTCCGAATAGAATTAACCGGTTTAGCAAGTTTAAAACCATGTCATCTAATGTATTTTCTCGAGATCTTTCCAAAAATACCGATTTCTCCGCTCTACGACATATAGCTTCGGAGATATGGGCAAATTTGTCCGAAAATAGCCCGAAAATAGCTGAAAGTGCGTTATAAGAGTTTTTAGCAATTCCGAATAGAATTAATCGATTTAGAAAGTTTCAAACCGTGTCATCTACTATACTTTCTCGAGATCTTTTCAGAAATACCGATTTCTCCGTTCTACGACATATAGTTTCGGAGATAAGGGCAGATTTGCCCGAATATTGTTCGAAAACTACTCGAAAATTCGCTATATCTGTCAATTTCGATTAGAATTAACCGGTTTAGAAAGTTTGAAACCATGTCATCTACTGTATTTTGTCGAGATCTTTCAAAAATACCGATTTCTCCGTTCTACGACAGATAGTTTCTGAGATATGGGCAGGTTTGTCCGAAAACAGCACGAAAATAGCTGAAAATGGGTTATATGAATTTTTAGCAATTCCGAATAGCATTAATTGATTTAGAAAGTTTGAAACCATGTCATCTACTGTACTGTCTCGAGATATTTCCAAAAATACCAATTTCTCCGTTCTACGACATATAGCTTCGGAAATATGGGCAGATTTGTCCGAATATTGTTCGAAAACTACTCGAAAATACGCTATATCTGTCAATTTCGATTAGAATTAACCGGTTTAGAAAGTTTGAAACCATGTCATCTCCTGTATTTTCCCGAGGTCTTTCCAAAAATACCGATTTCTCCGTTCTACGACAGATAGTTTCTGAGATATGGGCAGATAGGTCCGAATATTGCTCGAAAACTACTCGAGAATCCGCTATGTCTGTCAATTCCGAATAGAATTAACTGATTTAGAAAGTGTGAAACCATGTCATCCAATGTATTTTCTCGAGATCTTTCCAAAAATACCGATTCCTCCGCTCTACGACATATAGCTTCGGAGATATGGGCAGATATGTCCGAATATTGCTCGAAAACTACTCGAAAATCCGCTATATCTGGCAATTCCGAATAGAATTAACCGGTTTAGCAAGTTTAAAACCATGTCATCTAATGTATTTTCTCGAGATCTTTCCAAAAATACCGATTCCTCCGCTCTACGACATATAGCTTCGGAGATATGGGCAGATATGTCCGAATATTGCTCGAAAACTACTCGAAAATCCGCTATGTCTGGCAATTCCGATTAGAATTAACCGGTTGTAAAAGTTTAAACCATGTCATCTACTGCATTTTCTCGAGATCTTTCCAAAAATACCAATTTCTCCGTTCTACGACATATAGTTTCGAAGATATGGGCAGATTTGTCCGAATATTGCTCGAAAACTAATCGAAAATCCGCTATGTCTGTCAATTCCGATTAGAATTAACCGGTTTTAAAAGTTTAAACCATGTCATCTACTGAATTTTCTCGAGATCTTTCCAAAAATACCAATTTCTCCGTTCTACGACATATAGTTTCGGAGATATGGGCAGATTTGTTCGAATATTATTCGAAAACTACTCGAAAATCCGCTATATCTGTCAATTACGATTAGAATTAACTGGTTTAGTCAGTTTAAGCCATGTCATCTACTGTATTTTCTCGAAATCTTTTCAGAAATACCGATTTCTCCGTTCTACGGCCTATAGTTTCGGAGATATGGGCAGATTTGTCCGAATATTGCTGGAAAACTACTGGAAAATCCGCTAGGTCTGTCAATTCCCTATTAGAATTAACCGGTTTTAAAAGTTTAAACCATGTCATCTAATGTATTTTCTCGAGATCTTTCCAAAAATACCGATTTCTCCGTTCTACGACATATAGCTTCGGAGATATGGGCAGATATGTCCGAATATTGCTCGAAAACTACTCGAAAATCCGCTATATCTGGCAATTCCGAATAGAATTAACCGGTTTAGAAAGTTTAAACCATGTCATCTACTGTATTTCCTCGCGATCTTTCCAAAAATACCGATTTCTCCGTTCTATGACATATAGCTTCGGAGATATGGGCAGATATGTCCGAATATTGCTCGAAAACTACTCGAAAATCCGCTATATCTGGCAATTCCGAATAGAATTAACCGGTTTAGCAAGTTTAAAACCATGTCATCTAATGTATTTTCTCGAGATCTTTCCAAAAATACCGATTTCTCCGCTCTACGACATATAGCTTCGGAGATATGGGCAAATTTGTCCGAAAATAGCCCGAAAATAGCTGAAAGTGCGTTATAAGAGTTTTTAGCAATTCCGAATAGAATTAATCGATTTAGAAAGTTTCAAACCGTGTCATCTACTATACTTTCTCGAGATCTTTTCAGAAATACCGATTTCTCCGTTCTACGACATATAGTTTCGGAGATAAGGGCAGATTTGTTCGAATATTATTCGAAAACTACTCGAAAATCCGCTATATCTGTCAATTACGATTAGAATTAACCGGTTGTAAAAGTTTAAACCATGTCATCTACTGCATTTTCTCGAGATCTTTCCAAAAATACCAATTTCTCCGTTCTACGACATATATTTTCGAAGATATGGGCAGATTTGTCCGAATATTGCTCGAAAACTACTCGAAAATCCGCTATATCTGTCAATTACGATTAGAATTAACTGGTTTAGTCAGTTTAAGCCATGTCATCTACTGCATTTTCTCGAGATCTTTCCAAAAATACCAATTTCTCCGTTCTACGACATATAGTTTCGAAGATATGGGCAGATTTGTCCGAATATTGCTCGAAAACTAATCGAAAATCCGCTATGTCTGTCAATTCCGATTAGAATTAACCGGTTTTAAAAGTTTAAACCATGTCATCTACTGAATTTTCTCGAGATCTTTCCAAAAATACCAATTTCTCCGTTCTACGACATATAGTTTCGGAGATATGGGCAGATTTGTTCGAATATTATTCGAAAACTACTCGAAAATCCGCTATATCTGTCAATTACGATTAGAATTAACTGGTTTAGTCAGTTTAAGCCATGTCATCTACTGTATTTTCTCGAAATCTTTTCAGAAATACCGATTTCTCCGTTCTACGGCCTATAGTTTCGGAGATATGGGCAGATTTGTCCGAATATTGCTGGAAAACTACTGGAAAATCCGCTAGGTCTGTCAATTCCCTATTAGAATTAACCGGTTTTAAAAGTTTAAACCATGTCATCTAATGTATTTTCTCGAGATCTTTCCAAAAATACCGATTTCTCCGTTCTACGACATATAGCTTCGGAGATATGGGCAGATATGTCCGAATATTGCTCGAAAACTACTCGAAAATCCGCTATATCTGGCAATTCCGAATAGAATTAACCGGTTTAGAAAGTTTAAACCATGTCATCTACTGTATTTCCTCGAGATCTTTCCAAAAATACCGATTTCTCCGTTCTATGACATATAGCTTCGGAGATATGGGCAGATATGTCCGAATATTGCTCGAAAACTACTCGAAAATCCGCTATATCTGGCAATTCCGAATAGAATTAACCGGTTTAGCAAGTTTAAAACCATGTCATCTAATGTATTTTCTCGAGATCTTTCCAAAAATACCGATTTCTCCGCTCTACGACATATAGCTTCGGAGATATGGGCAAATTTGTCCGAAAATAGCCCGAAAATAGCTGAAAGTGCGTTATAAGAGTTTTTAGCAATTCCGAATAGAATTAATCGATTTAGAAAGTTTCAAACCGTGTCATCTACTATACTTTCTCGAGATCTTTTCAGAAATACCGATTTCTCCGTTCTACGACATATATTTTCGAAGATATGGGCAGATTTGTCCGAATATTGCTCGAAAACTAATCGAAAATCCGCTATATCTGTCAATTACGATTAGAATTAACTGGTTTAGTCAGTTTAAGCCATGTCATCTACTGTATTTTATCGAGATCTTTCCAAAAATACCGATTTCTCCGTTCTACGACATATAGTTTCTGAGATATGGGCAGATTGGTCCGAAAACAGCTCGAAATTAACTGAAAATGGGTTTTATGAATTTTTAGCAATTCCGAATAGAATTAACCGGTTTAGCAAGTTTAAAACCATGTCATCTAATGTATTTTCTCGAGATCTTTCCAAAAATACCGATTTCTCCGCTCTACGACATATAGCTTCGGAGATATGGGCAAATTTGTCCGAAAATAGCCCGAAAATAGCTGAAAGTGCGTTATAAGAGTTTTTAGCAATTCCGAATAGAATTAATCGATTTAGAAAGTTTCAAACCGTGTCATCTACTATACTTTCTCGAGATCTTTTCAGAAATACCGATTTCTCCGTTCTACGACATATAGTTTCGGAGATAAGGGCAGATTTGCCCGAATATTGTTCGAAAACTACTCGAAAATTCGCTATATCTGTCAATTTCGATTAGAATTAACCGGTTTAGAAAGTTTGAAACCATGTCATCTACTGTATTTTGTCGAGATCTTTCAAAAATACCGATTTCTCCGTTCTACGACAGATAGTTTCTGAGATATGGGCAGGTTTGTCCGAAAACAGCACGAAAATAGCTGAAAATGGGTTATATGAATTTTTAGCAATTCCGAATAGCATTAATTGATTTAGAAAGTTTGAAACCATGTCATCTACTGTACTGTCTCGAGATATTTCCAAAAATACCAATTTCTCCGTTCTACGACATATAGCTTCGGAAATATGGGCAGATTTGTCCGAATATTGTTCGAAAACTACTCGAAAATACGCTATATCTGTCAATTTCGATTAGAATTAACCGGTTTAGAAAGTTTGAAACCATGTCATCTCCTGTATTTTCCCGAGGTCTTTCCAAAAATACCGATTTCTCCGTTCTACGACAGATAGTTTCTGAGATATGGGCAGATAGGTCCGAATATTGCTCGAAAACTACTCGAGAATCCGCTATGTCTGTCAATTCCGAATAGAATTAACTGATTTAGAAAGTGTGAAACCATGTCATCCAATGTATTTTCTCGAGATCTTTCCAAAAATACCGATTCCTCCGCTCTACGACATATAGCTTCGGAGATATGGGCAGATACGTCCGAATATTGCTCGAAAACTACTCGAAAATCCGCTATATCTGGCAATTCCGAATAGAATTAACCGGTTTAGCAAGTTTAAAACCATGTCATCTAATGTATTTTCTCGAGATCTTTCCAAAAATACCGATTCCTCCGCTCTACGACATATAGCTTCGGAGATATGGGCAGATATGTCCGAATATTGCTCGAAAACTACTCGAAAATCCGCTATGTCTGGCAATTCCGAATAGAATTAACCGGTTTAGCAAGTTTAAAACCATGTCATCTAATGTATTTTCTCGAGATCTTTCCAAAAATACCGATTCCTCCGCTCTACGACATATAGCTTCGGAGATATGGGCAGATATGTCCGAATATTGCTCGAAAACTACTCGAAAATCCGCTATGTCTGGCAATTCCGATTAGAATTAACCGGTTGTAAAAGTTTAAACCATGTCATCTACTGCATTTTCTCGAGATCTTTCCAAAAATACCAATTTCTCCGTTCTACGACATATAGTTTCGAAGATATGGGCAGATTTGTCCGAATATTGCTCGAAAACTAATCGAAAATCCGCTATGTCTGTCAATTCCGATTAGAATTAACCGGTTTTAAAAGTTTAAACCATGTCATCTACTGAATTTTCTCGAGATCTTTCCAAAAATACCAATTTCTCCGTTCTACGACATATAGTTTCGGAGATATGGGCAGATTTGTTCGAATATTATTCGAAAACTACTCGAAAATCCGCTATATCTGTCAATTACGATTAGAATTAACTGGTTTAGTCAGTTTAAGCCATGTCATCTACTGTATTTTCTCAAAATCTTTTCAGAAATACCGATTTCTCCGTTCTACGACATATAGTTTCGGAGATATGGGCAGATTTGTTCGAATATTATTCGAAAACTACTCGAAAATCCGCTATATCTGTCAATTACGATTAGAATTAACTGGTTTAGTCAGTTTAAGCCATGTCATCTACTGTATTTTTTCGAGATCTTTCCAAAAATACCGGTTTCTCCGTTCTACGACATATAGTTTCTGAGATATGGGCAGATTGGTCCGAAAACAGCTCGAAAATAGCTGAAAATGGGTTTTATGAATTTTTAGCAATTCCGAATAGAATTAACCGGTTTAGCAAGTTTAAAACCATGTCATCTAATGTATTTTCTCGAGATCTTTCCAAAAATACCGATTTCTCCGCTCTACGACATATAGCTTCGGAGATATGGGCAAATTTGTCCGAAAATAGCCCGAAAATAGCTGAAAGTGCGTTATATGAGTTTTTAGCAATTCCGAATAGAATTAATCGATTTAGAAAGTTTCAAACCGTGTCATCTACTGTATTTTCTCGAGATCTTTTCAGAAATACCGATTTCTCCGTTCTACTACATATAGTTTCGGAGATATGGGCAGATTTGTTCGAATATTATTCGAAATCTACTCGAAAATCCGCTATATCTGTCAATTACGATTAGAATTAACCGGTTGTAAAAGTTTAAACCATGTCGTCTACTGCATTTTCTCGAGATCTTTCCAAAAATACCAATTTCTCCGTTCTACGACATATATTTTCGAAGATATGGGCAGATTTGTCCGAATATTGCTCGAAAACTACTCGAAAATCCGCTATATCTGTCAATTACGATTAGAATTAACTGGTTTAGTCAGTTTAAGCCATGTCATCTACTGTATTTTATCGAGATCTTTCCAAAAATACCGATTTCTCCGTTCTACGACATATAGTTTCTGAGATATGGGCAGATTGGTCCGAAAACAGCTCGAAATTAACTGAAAATGGGTTTTATGAATTTTTAGCAATTCCGAATAGAATTAACCGGTTTAGCAAGTTTAAAACCATGTCATCTAATGTATTTTCTCGAGATCTTTCCAAAAATACCGATTTCTCCGCTCTACGACATATAGCTTCGGAGATATGGGCAAATTTGTCCGAAAATAGCCCGAAAATAGCTGAAAGTGCGTTATAAGAGTTTTTAGCAATTCCGAATAGAATTAATCGATTTAGAAAGTTTCAAACCGTGTCATCTACTATACTTTCTCGAGATCTTTTCAGAAATACCGATTTCTCCGTTCTACGACATATAGTTTCGGAGATAAGGGCAGATTTGCCCGAATATTGTTCGAAAACTACTCGAAAATTCGCTATATCTGTCAATTTCGATTAGAATTAACCGGTTTAGAAAGTTTGAAACCATGTCATCTACTGTATTTTGTCGAGATCTTTCAAAAATACCGATTTCTCCGTTCTACGACAGATAGTTTCTGAGATATGGGCAGGTTTGTCCGAAAACAGCACGAAAATAGCTGAAAATGGGTTATATGAATTTTTAGCAATTCCGAATAGCATTAATTGATTTAGAAAGTTTGAAACCATGTCATCTACTGTACTGTCTCGAGATATTTCCAAAAATACCAATTTCTCCGTTCTACGACATATAGCTTCGGAAATATGGGCAGATTTGTCCGAATATTGTTCGAAAACTACTCGAAAATACGCTATATCTGTCAATTTCGATTAGAATTAACCGGTTTAGAAAGTTTGAAACCATGTCATCTCCTGTATTTTCCCGAGGTCTTTCCAAAAATACCGATTTCTCCGTTCTACGACAGATAGTTTCTGAGATATGGGCAGATAGGTCCGAATATTGCTCGAAAACTACTCGAGAATCCGCTATGTCTGTCAATTCCGAATAGAATTAACTGATTTAGAAAGTGTGAAACCATGTCATCCAATGTATTTTCTCGAGATCTTTCCAAAAATACCGATTCCTCCGCTCTACGACATATAGCTTCGGAGATATGGGCAGATATGTCCGAATATTGCTCGAAAACTACTCGAAAATCCGCTATGTCTGGCAATTCCGATTAGAATTAACCGGTTGTAAAAGTTTAAACCATGTCATCTACTGCATTTTCTCGAGATCTTTCCAAAAATACCAATTTCTCCGTTCTACGACATATAGTTTCGAAGATATGGGCAGATTTGTCCGAATATTGCTCGAAAACTAATCGAAAATCCGCTATGTCTGTCAATTCCGATTAGAATTAACCGGTTTTAAAAGTTTAAACCATGTCATCTACTGAATTTTCTCGAGATCTTTCCAAAAATACCAATTTCTCCGTTCTACGACATATAGTTTCGGAGATATGGGCAGATTTGTTCGAATATTATTCGAAAACTACTCGAAAATAAGCTATATCTGTCAATTACGATTAGAATTAACTGGTTTAGTCAGTTTAAGCCATGTCATCTACCGTATTTTCTCGAAATCTTTTCAGAAATACCGATTTCTCCGTTCTACGACATATAGTTTCGGAGATATGGGCAGATTTGTTCGAATATTATTCGAAAACTACTCGAAAATCCGCTATATCTGTCAATTACGATTAGAATTAACTGGTTTAGTCAGTTTAAGCCATGTCATCTACTGTATTTTTTCGAGATCTTTCCAAAAATACCGATTTCTCCGTTCTACGACATATAGTTTCTGAGATATGGGCAGATTGGTCCGAAAACAGCTCGAAAATAGCTGAAAATGGGTTTTATGAATTTTTAGCAATTCCGAATAGAATTAACCGGTTTAGCAAGTTTAAAACCATGTCATCTACTGCATTTTCTCGAGATCTTTCCAAAAATACCTATTTCTCCGTTCTACGACATATAGTTTCGAAGATATGGGCAGATTTGTCCGAATATTGCTCGAAAACTAATCGAAAATCCGCTATGTCTGTCAATTCCGATTAGAATTAACCGGTTTTAAAAGTTTAAACCATGTCATCTACTGAATTTTCTCGAGATCTTTCCAAAAATACCAATTTCTCCGTTCTACGACATATAGTTTCGGAGATATGGGCAGATTTGTTCGAATATTATTCGAAAACTACTCGAAAATCCGCTATATCTGTCAATTACGATTAGAATTAACTGGTTTAGTCAGTTTAAGCCATGTCATCTACTGTATTTTTTCGAGATCTTTCCAAAAATACCGATTTCTCCGTTCTACGACATATAGTTTCTGAGATATGGGCAGATTGGTCCGAAAACAGCTCGAAAATAGCTGAAAATGGGTTTTATGAATTTTTAGCAATTCCGAATAGAATTAACCGGTTTAGCAAGTTTAAAACCATGTCATCTAATGTATTTTCTCGAGATCTTTCAAAAAATACCGATTTCTCCGCTCTACGACATATAGCTTCGGAGATATGGGCAAATTTGTCCGAAAATAGCCCGAAAATAGCTGAAAGTGCGTTATATGAGTTTTTAGCAATTCCGAATAGAATTAATCGATTTAGAAAGTTTCAAACCGTGTCATCTACTGTATTTTCTCGAGATCTTTTCAGAAATACCGATTTCTCCGTTCTACTACATATAGTTTCGGAGATATGGGCAGATTTGTTCGAATATTATTCGAAAACTACTCGAAAATCCGCTATATCTGTCAATTACGATTAGAATTAACCGGTTGTAAAAGTTTAAACCATGTCATCTACTGCATTTTCTCGAGATCTTTCCAAAAATACCAATTTCTCCGTTCTACGACATATATTTTCGAAGATATGGGCAGATTTGTCCGAATATTGCTCGAAAACTACTCGAAAATCCGCTATATCTGTCAATTACGATTAGAATTAACTGGTTTAGTCAGTTTAAGCCATGTCATCTACTGTATTTTATCGAGATCTTTCCAAAAATACCGATTTCTCCGTTCTACGACATATAGTTTCTGAGATATGGGCAGATTGGTCCGAAAACAGCTCGAAATTAACTGAAAATGGGTTTTATGAATTTTTAGCAATTCCGAATTGAATTAACCGGTTTAGCAAGTTTAAAACCATGTCATCTAATGTATTTTCTCGAGATCTTTCCAAAAATACCGATTTCTCCGCTCTACGACATATAGCTTCGGAGATATGGGCAAATTTGTCCGAAAATAGCCCGAAAATAGCTGAAAGTGCGTTATAAGAGTTTTTAGCAATTCCGAATAGAATTAATCGATTTAGAAAGTTTCAAACCGTGTCATCTACTATACTTTCTCGAGATCTTTTCAGAAATACCGATTTCTCCGTTCTACGACATATAGTTTCGGAGATAAGGGCAGATTTGCCCGAATATTGTTCGAAAACTACTCGAAAATTCGCTATATCTGTCAATTTCGATTAGAATTAACCGGTTTAGAAAGTTTGAAACCATGTCATCTACTGTATTTTGTCGAGATCTTTCAAAAATACCGATTTCTCCGTTCTACGACAGATAGTTTCTGAGATATGGGCAGGTTTGTCCGAAAACAGCACGAAAATAGCTGAAAATGGGTTATATGAATTTTTAGCAATTCCGAATAGCATTAATTGATTTAGAAAGTTTGAAACCATGTCATCTACTGTACTGTCTCGAGATATTTCCAAAAATACCAATTTCTCCGTTCTACGACATATAGCTTCGGAAATATGGGCAGATTTGTCCGAATATTGTCCGAAAACTACTCGAAAATACGCTATATCTGTCAATTTCGATTAGAATTAACCGGTTTAGAAAGTTTGAAACCATGTCATCTCCTGTATTTTCCCGAGGTCTTTCCAAAAATACCGATTTCTCCGTTCTACGACAGATAGTTTCTGAGATATGGGCAGGTTTGTCCGAAAACAGCACGAAAATAGCTGAAAATGGGTTATATGAATTTTTAGCAATTCCGAATAGCATTAATTGATTTAGAAAGTTTGAAACCATGTCATCCAATGTATTTTCTCGAGATCTTTCCAAAAATACCGATTCCTCCGCTCTACGACATATAGCTTCGGAGATATGGGCAGATATGTCCGAATATTGCTCGAAAACTAATCGAAAATCCGCTATGTCTGTCAATTCCGATTAGAATTAACCGGTTTTAAAAGTTTAAACCATGTCATCTACTGAATTTTCTCGAGATCTTTCCAAAAATACCAATTTCTCCGTTCTACGACATATAGTTTCGGAGATATGGGCAGATTTGTTCGAATATTATTCGAAAACTACTCGGAAATCCGCTATATCTGTCAATTACGATTAGAATTAACTGGTTTAGTCAGTTTAAGCCATGTCATCTACTGTATTTTCTCGAAATCTTTTCAGAAATACCGATTTCTCCGTTCTACGACATATAGTTTCGGAGATATGGGCAAATTTGTCCGAAAATAGCCCGAAAATAGCTGAAAGTGCGTTATATGAGTTTTTAGCAATTCCGAACAGAATTAATCGATTTAGAAAGTTTCAAACCGTGTCATCTACTGTATTTTCTCGAGATCTTTTCAGAAATACCGATTTCTCCGTTCTACTACATATAGTTTCGGAGATATGGGCAGATTTGTTCGAATATTATTCGAAAACTACTCGAAAATCCGCTATATCTGTCAATTACGATTAGAATTAACCGGTTGTAAAAGTTTAAACCATGTCATCTACTGCATTTTCTCGAGATCTTTCCAAAAATACCAATTTCTCCGTTCTACGACATATATTTTCGAAGATATGGGCAGATTTGTCCGAATATTGCTCGAAATCTACTCGAAAATCCGCTATATCTGTCAATTACGATTAGAATTAACTGGTTTAGTCAGTTTAAGCCATGTCATCTACTGTATTTTATCGAGATCTTTCCAAAAATACCGATTTCTCCGTTCTACGACATATAGTTTCTGAGATATGGGCAGATTGGTCCGAAAACAGCTCGAAATTAACTGAAAATGGGTTTTATGAATTTTTAGCAATTCCGAATTGAATTAACCGGTTTAGCAAGTTTAAAACCATGTCATCTAATGTATTTTCTCGAGATCTTTCCAAAAATACCGATTTCTCCGCTCTACGACATATAGCTTCGGAGATATGGGCAAATTTGTCCGAAAATAGCCCGAAAATAGCTGAAAGTGCGTTATAAGAGTTTTTAGCAATTCCGAATAGAATTAATCGATTTAGAAAGTTTCAAACCGTGTCATCTACTATACTTTCTCGAGATCTTTTCAGAAATACCGATTTCTCCGTTCTACGACATATAGTTTCGGAGATAAGGGCAGATTTGCCCGAATATTGTTCGAAAACTACTCGAAAATTCGCTATATCTGTCAATTTCGATTAGAATTAACCGGTTTAGAAAGTTTGAAACCATGTCATCTACTGTATTTTGTCGAGATCTTTCAAAAATACCGATTTCTCCGTTCTACGACAGATAGTTTCTGAGATATGGGCAGGTTTGTCCGAAAACAGCACGAAAATAGCTGAAAATGGGTTATATGAATTTTTAGCAATTCCGAATAGCATTAATTGATTTAGAAAGTTTGAAACCATGTCATCTACTGTACTGTCTCGAGATATTTCCAAAAATACCAATTTCTCCGTTCTACGACATATAGCTTCGGAAATATGGGCAGATTTGTCCGAATATTGTCCGAAAACTACTCGAAAATACGCTATATCTGTCAATTTCGATTAGAATTAACCGGTTTAGAAAGTTTGAAACCATGTCATCTCCTGTATTTTCCCGAGGTCTTTCCAAAAATACCGATTTCTCCGTTCTACGACAGATAGTTTCTGAGATATGGGCAGGTTTGTCCGAAAACAGCACGAAAATAGCTGAAAATGGGTTATATGAATTTTTAGCAATTCCGAATAGCATTAATTGATTTAGAAAGTTTGAAACCATGTCATCTACTGTACTGTCTCGAGATATTTCCAAAAATACCAATTTCTCCGTTCTACGACATATAGCTTCGGAAATATGGGCAGATTTGTCCGAATATTGTCCGAAAACTACTCGGAAATCCGCTATATCTGTCAATTACGATTAGAATTAACTGGTTTAGTCAGTTTAAGCCATGTCATCTACTGTATTTTCTCGAAATCTTTTCAGAAATACCGATTTCTCCGTTCTACGACATATAGTTTCGGAGATATGGGCAAATTTGTCCGAAAATAGCCCGAAAATAGCTGAAAGTGCGTTATATGAGTTTTTAGCAATTCCGAACAGAATTAATCGATTTAGAAAGTTTCAAACCGTGTCATCTACTGTATTTTCTCGAGATCTTTTCAGAAATACCTATTTCTCCGTTCTACGACATATAGTTTCGAAGATATGGGCAGATTTGTCCGAATATTGCTCGAAAACTAATCGAAAATCCGCTATGTCTGTCAATTCCGATTAGAATTAACCGGTTTTAAAAGTTTAAACCATGTCATCTACTGAATTTTCTCGAGATCTTTCCAAAAATACCAATTTCTCCGTTCTACGACATATAGTTTCGGAGATATGGGCAGATTTGTTCGAATATTATTCGAAAACTACTCGAAAATCCGCTATATCTGTCAATTACGATTAGAATTAACTGGTTTAGTCAGTTTAAGCCATGTCATCTACTGTATTTTTTCGAGATCTTTCCAAAAATACCGATTTCTCCGTTCTACGACATATAGTTTCTGAGATATGGGCAGATTGGTCCGAAAACAGCTCGAAAATAGCTGAAAATGGGTTTTATGAATTTTTAGCAATTCCGAATAGAATTAACCGGTTTAGCAAGTTTAAAACCATGTCATCTAATGTATTTTCTCGAGATCTTTCAAAAAATACCGATTTCTCCGCTCTACGACATATAGCTTCGGAGATATGGGCAAATTTGTCCGAAAATAGCCCGAAAATAGCTGAAAGTGCGTTATATGAGTTTTTAGCAATTCCGAATAGAATTAATCGATTTAGAAAGTTTCAAACCGTGTCATCTACTGTATTTTCTCGAGATCTTTTCAGAAATACCGATTTCTCCGTTCTACTACATATAGTTTCGGAGATATGGGCAGATTTGTTCGAATATTATTCGAAAACTACTCGAAAATCCGCTATATCTGTCAATTACGATTAGAATTAACCGGTTGTAAAAGTTTAAACCATGTCATCTACTGCATTTTCTCGAGATCTTTCCAAAAATACCAATTTCTCCGTTCTACGACATATATTTTCGAAGATATGGGCAGATTTGTCCGAATATTGCTCGAAAACTACTCGAAAATCCGCTATATCTGTCAATTACGATTAGAATTAACTGGTTTAGTCAGTTTAAGCCATGTCATCTACTGTATTTTATCGAGATCTTTCCAAAAATACCGATTTCTCCGTTCTACGACATATAGTTTCTGAGATATGGGCAGATTGGTCCGAAAACAGCTCGAAATTAACTGAAAATGGGTTTTATGAATTTTTAGCAATTCCGAATTGAATTAACCGGTTTAGCAAGTTTAAAACCATGTCATCTAATGTATTTTCCCGAGGTCTTTCCAAAAATACCGATTTCTCCGTTCTACGACAGATAGTTTCTGAGATATGGGCAGGTTTGTCCGAAAACAGCACGAAAATAGCTGAAAATGGGTTATATGAATTTTTAGCAATTCCGAATAGCATTAATTGATTTAGAAAGTTTGAAACCATGTCATCCAATGTATTTTCTCGAGATCTTTCCAAAAATACCGATTCCTCCGCTCTACGACATATAGCTTCGGAGATATGGGCAGATATGTCCGAATATTGCTCGAAAACTAATCGAAAATCCGCTATGTCTGTCAATTCCGATTAGAATTAACCGGTTTTAAAAGTTTAAACCATGTCATCTACTGAATTTTCTCGAGATCTTTCCAAAAATACCAATTTCTCCGTTCTACGACATATAGTTTCGGAGATATGGGCAGATTTGTTCGAATATTATTCGAAAACTACTCGGAAATCCGCTATATCTGTCAATTACGATTAGAATTAACTGGTTTAGTCAGTTTAAGCCATGTCATCTACTGTATTTTCTCGAAATCTTTTCAGAAATACCGATTTCTCCGTTCTACGACATATAGTTTCGGAGATATGGGCAAATTTGTCCGAAAATAGCCCGAAAATAGCTGAAAGTGCGTTATATGAGTTTTTAGCAATTCCGAACAGAATTAATCGATTTAGAAAGTTTCAAACCGTGTCATCTACTGTATTTTCTCGAGATCTTTTCAGAAATACCGATTTCTCCGTTCTACTACATATAGTTTCGGAGATATGGGCAGATTTGTTCGAATATTATTCGAAAACTACTCGAAAATCCGCTATATCTGTCAATTACGATTAGAATTAACCGGTTGTAAAAGTTTAAACCATGTCATCTACTGCATTTTCTCGAGATCTTTCCAAAAATACCAATTTCTCCGTTCTACGACATATATTTTCGAAGATATGGGCAGATTTGTCCGAATATTGCTCGAAAACTACTCGAAAATCCGCTATATCTGTCAATTACGATTAGAATTAACTGGTTTAGTCAGTTTAAGCCATGTCATCTACTGTATTTTATCGAGATCTTTCCAAAAATACCGATTTCTCCGTTCTACGACATATAGTTTCTGAGATATGGGCAGATTGGTCCGAAAACAGCTCGAAATTAACTGAAAATGGGTTTTATGAATTTTTAGCAATTCCGAATTGAATTAACCGGTTTAGCAAGTTTAAAACCATGTCATCTAATGTATTTTCTCGAGATCTTTCCAAAAATACCGATTTCTCCGCTCTACGACATATAGCTTCGGAGATATGGGCAAATTTGTCCGAAAATAGCCCGAAAATAGCTGAAAGTGCGTTATAAGAGTTTTTAGCAATTCCGAATAGAATTAATCGATTTAGAAAGTTTCAAACCGTGTCATCTACTATACTTTCTCGAGATCTTTTCAGAAATACCGATTTCTCCGTTCTACGACATATAGTTTCGGAGATAAGGGCAGATTTGCCCGAATATTGTTCGAAAACTACTCGAAAATTCGCTATATCTGTCAATTTCGATTAGAATTAACCGGTTTAGAAAGTTTGAAACCATGTCATCTACTGTATTTTGTCGAGATCTTTCAAAAATACCGATTTCTCCGTTCTACGACAGATAGTTTCTGAGATATGGGCAGGTTTGTCCGAAAACAGCACGAAAATAGCTGAAAATGGGTTATATGAATTTTTAGCAATTCCGAATAGCATTAATTGATTTAGAAAGTTTGAAACCATGTCATCTACTGTACTGTCTCGAGATATTTCCAAAAATACCAATTTCTCCGTTCTACGACATATAGCTTCGGAAATATGGGCAGATTTGTCCGAATATTGTCCGAAAACTACTCGAAAATACGCTATATCTGTCAATTTCGATTAGAATTAACCGGTTTAGAAAGTTTGAAACCATGTCATCTCCTGTATTTTCCCGAGGTCTTTCCAAAAATACCGATTTCTCCGTTCTACGACAGATAGTTTCTGAGATATGGGCAGGTTTGTCCGAAAACAGCACGAAAATAGCTGAAAATGGGTTATATGAATTTTTAGCAATTCCGAATAGCATTAATTGATTTAGAAAGTTTGAAACCATGTCATCCAATGTATTTTCTCGAGATCTTTCCAAAAATACCGATTCCTCCGCTCTACGACATATAGCTTCGGAGATATGGGCAGATATGTCCGAATATTGCTCGAAAACTAATCGAAAATCCGCTATGTCTGTCAATGCCGATTAGAATTAACCGGTTTTAAAAGTTTAAACCATGTCATCTACTGAATTTTCTCGAGATCTTTCCAAAAATACCAATTTCTCCGTTCTACGACATATAGTTTCGGAGATATGGGCAGATTTGTTCGAATATTATTCGAAAACTACTCGAAAATCCGCTATATCTGTCAATTACGATTAGAATTAACTGGTTTAGTCAGTTTAAGCCATGTCATCTACTGTATTTTCTCGAAATCTTTTCAGAAATACCGATTTCTCCGTTCTACGACATATAGTTTCGGAGATATGGGTAGATTTGTTCGAATATTATTCGAAAACTAATCGAAAATCCGCTATGTCTGTCAATTCCGATTAGAATTAACCGGTTTTAAAAGTTTAAACCATGTCATCTACTGAATTTTCTCGAGATCTTTCCAAAAATACCAATTTCTCCGTTCTACGACATATAGTTTCGGAGATATGGGCAGATTTGTTCGAATATTATTCTAAAACTACTCGAAAATCCGCTATATCTGTCAATTACGATTAGAATTAACTGGTTTAGTCAGTTTAAGCCATGTCATCTACTGTATTTTTTCGAGATCTTTCCAAAAATACCGATTTCTCCGTTCTACGACATATAGTTTCTGAGATATGGGCAGATTGGTCCGAAAACAGCTCGAAAATAGCTGAAAATGGGTTTTATGAATTTTTAGCAATTCCGAATAGAATTAACCGGTTTAGCAAGTTTAAAACCATGTCATCTAATGTATTTTCTCGAGATCTTTCCAAAAATACCGATTTCTCCGCTCTACGACATATAGCTTCGGAGATATGGGCAAATTTGTCCGAAAATAGCCCGAAAATAGCTGAAAGTGCGTTATATGAGTTTTTAGCAATTCCGAATAGAATTAATCGATTTAGAAAGTTTCAAACCGTGTCATCTACTGTATTTTCTCGAGATCTTTCCAAAAATACCGATTTCTCCGCTCTACGACATATAGCTTCGGAGATATGGGCAAATTTGTCCGAAAATAGCCCGAAAACTACTCGAAAATCCGCTATATCTGTCAATTACGATTAGAATTAACCGGTTGTAAAAGTTTAAACAATGTCATCTACTGCATTTTCTCGAGATCTTTCCAAAAATACCAATTTCTCCGTTCTACGACATATATTTTCGAAGATATGGGCAGATTTGTCCGAATATTGCTCGAAAACTACTCGAAAATCCGCTATATCTGTCAATTACGATTAGAATTAACTGGTTTAGTCAGTTTAAGCCATGTCATCTACTGTATTTTTTCGAGATCTTTCCAAAAATACCGATTTCTCCGTTCTACGACATATAGTTTCTGAGATATGGGCAGATTGGTCCGAAAACAGCTCGAAATTAACTGAAAATGGGTTTTATGAATTTTTAGCAATTCCGAATAGAATTAACCGGTTTAGCAAGTTTAAAACCATGTCATCTAATGTATTTTCTCGAGATCTTTCCAAAAATACCGATTTCTCCGCTCTACGACATATAGCTTCGGAGATATGGGCAAATTTGTCCGAAAATAGCCCGAAAATAGCTGAAAGTGCGTTATATGAGTTTTTAGCAATTCCGAATAGAATTAATCGATTTAGAAAGTTTCAAACCGTGTCATCTACTGTATTTTCTCGAGATCTTTTCAGAAATACCGATTTCTCCGTTCTACGACATATAGTTTCGGAGATAAGGGCAGATTTGCCCGAATATTGTTCGAAAACTACTCGAAAATACGCTATATCTGTCAATTTCGATTAGAATTAACCGGTTTAGAAAGTTTGAAACCATGTCATCTACTGTATTTTCTCGAGATATTTTCAGAAATACCGATTTCTCCGTTCTACTACATATAGTTTCGGAGATATGGGCAGATTTGTTCGAATATTATTCGAAAACTACTCGAAAATCCGCTATATCTGTCAATTACGATTAGAATTAACCGGTTGTAAAAGTTTAAACCATGTCATCTACTGCATTTTCTCGAGATCTTTCCAAAAATACCAATTTCTCCGTTCTACGACATATATTTTCGAAGATATGGGCAGATTTGTCCGAATATTGCTCGAAAACTACTCGAAAATCCGCTATATCTGTCAATTACGATTAGAATTAACTGGTTTAGTCAGTTTAAGCCATGTCATCTACTGTATTTTTTCGAGATCTTTCCAAAAATACCGATTTCTCCGTTCTACGACATATAGTTTCTGAGATATGGGCAGATTGGTCCGAAAACAGCTCGAAAATAGCTGAAAATGGGTTATATGAATTTTTAGCAATTCCGAATAGAATTAACCGGTTTAGCAAGTTTAAAACCATGTCATCTAATGTATTTTCTCGAGATCTTTCCAAAAATACCGATTTCTCCGCTCTACGACATATAGCTTCGGAGATATGGGCAAATTTGTCCGAAAATAGCCCGAAAATAGCTGAAAGTGCGTTATAAGAGTTTTTAGCAATTCCGAATAGAATTAATCGATTTAGAAAGTTCCAAACCGTGTCATCTACTATACTTTCTCGAGATCTTTTCAGAAATACCGATTTCTCCGTTCTACGACATATAGTTTCGGAGATAAGGGCAGATTTGCCCGAATATTGTTCGAAAACTACTCGAAAATTCGCTATATCTGTCAATTTCGATTAGAATTAACCGGTTTAGAAAGTTTGAAACCATGTCATCTACTGTATTTTGTCGAGATCTTTCAAAAATACCGATTTCTCCGTTCTACGACAGATAGTTTCTGAGATATGGGCAGGTTTGTCCGAAAACAGCACGAAAATAGCTGAAAATGGGTTATATGAATTTTTAGCAATTCCGAATAGCATTAATTGATTTAGAAAGTTTGAAACCATGCCATCTACTGTACTGTCTCGAGATATTTCCAAAAATACCAATTTCTCCGTTCTACGACATATAGCTTCGGAAATATGGGCAGATTTGTCCGAATATTGTTCGAAAACTACTCGAAAATACGCTATATCTGTCAATTTCGATTAGAATTAACCGGTTTAGAAAGTTTGAAACCATGTCATCTCCTGTATTTTCCCGAGGTCTTTCCAAAAATACCGATTTCTCCGTTCTACGACAGATAGTTTCTGAGATATGGGCAGGTTTGTCCGAAAACAGCACGAAAATAGCTGAAAATGGGTTATATGAATTTTTAGCAATTCCGAATAGCATTAATTGATTTAGAAAGTTTGAAACCATGTCATCCAATGTATTTTCTCGAGATCTTTCCAAAAATACCGATTCCTCCGCTCTACGACATATAGCTTCGGAGATATGGGCAGATATGTCCGAATATTGCTCGAAAACTAATCGAAAATCCGCTATGTCTGTCAATTCCGATTAGAATTAACCGGTTTTAAAAGTTTAAACCATGTCATCTACTGAATTTTCTCGAGATCTTTCCAAAAATACCAATTTCTCCGTTCTACGACATATAGTTTCGGAGATATGGGCAGATTTGTTCGAATATTATTCGAAAACTACTCGAAAATCCGCTATATCTGTCAATTACGATTAGAATTAACTGGTTTAGTCAGTTTAAGCCATGTCATCTACTGTATTTTCTCGAAATCTTTTCAGAAATACCGATTTCTCCGTTCTACGACATATAGTTTCGGAGATATGGGCAGATTTGTTCGAATATTATTCTAAAACTACTCGAAAATCCGCTATATCTGTCAATTACGATTAGAATTAACCGGTTGTAAAAGTTTAAACAATGTCATCTACTGCATTTTCTCGAGATCTTTCCAAAAATACCAATTTCTCCGTTCTACGACATATATTTTCGAAGATATGGGCAGATTTGTCCGAATATTGCTCGAAAACTACTCGAAAATCCGCTATATCTGTCAATTACGATTAGAATTAACTGGTTTAGTCAGTTTAAGCCATGTCATCTACTGTATTTTTTCGAGATCTTTCCAAAAATACCGATTTCTCCGTTCTACGACATATAGTTTCTGAGATATGGGCAGATTGGTCCGAAAACAGCTCGAAATTAACTGAAAATGGGTTTTATGAATTTTTAGCAATTCCGAATAGAATTAACCGGTTTAGCAAGTTTAAAACCATGTCATCTAATGTATTTTCTCGAGATCTTTCCAAAAATACCGATTTCTCCGCTCTACGACATATAGCTTCGGAGATATGGGCAAATTTGTCCGAAAATAGCCCGAAAATAGCTGAAAGTGCGTTATATGAGTTTTTAGCAATTCCGAATAGAATTAATCGATTTAGAAAGTTTCAAACCGTGTCATCTACTGTATTTTCTCGAGATCTTTTCAGAAATACCGATTTCTCCGTTCTACGACATATAGTTTCGGAGATAAGGGCAGATTTGCCCGAATATTGTTCGAAAACTACTCGAAAATACGCTATATCTGTCAATTTCGATTAGAATTAACCGGTTTAGAAAGTTTGAAACCATGTCATCTACTGTATTTTCTCGAGATCTTTTCAGAAATACCGATTTCTCCGTTCTACTACATATAGTTTCGGAGATATGGGCAGATTTGTTCGAATATTATTCGAAAACTACTCGAAAATCCGCTATATCTGTCAATTACGATTAGAATTAACCGGTTGTAAAAGTTTAAACCATGTCATCTACTGCATTTTCTCGAGATCTTTCCAAAAATACCAATTTCTCCGTTCTACGACATATATTTTCGAAGATATGGGCAGATTTGTCCGAATATTGCTCGAAAACTACTCGAAAATCCGCTATATCTGTCAATTACGATTAGAATTAACTGGTTTAGTCAGTTTAAGCCATGTCATCTACTGTATTTTTTCGAGATCTTTCCAAAAATACCGATTTCTCCGTTCTACGACATATAGTTTCTGAGATATGGGCAGATTGGTCCGAAAACAGCTCGAAATTAACTGAAAATGGGTTTTATGAATTTTTAGCAATTCCGAATAGAATTAACCGGTTTAGCAAGTTTAAAACCATGTCATCTAATGTATTTTCTCGAGATCTTTCCAAAAATACCGATTTCTCCGCTCTACGACATATAGCTTCGGAGATATGGGCAAATTTGTCCGAAAATAGCTGAAAGTGCGTTATAAGAGTTTTTAGCAATTCCGAATAGAATTAATCGATTTAGAAAGTTTCAAACCGTGTCATCTACTATATTTTCTCGAGATCTTTTCAGAAATACCGATTTCTCCGTTCTACGACATATAGTTTCGGAGATAAGGGCAGATTTGCCCGAATATTGTTCGAAAACTACTCGAAAATTCGCTATATCTGTCAATTTCGATTAGAATTAACCGGTTTAGAAAGTTTGAAACCATGTCATCTACTGTATTTTGTCGAGATCTTTCAAAAATACCGATTTCTCCGTTCTACGACCGATAGTTTCTGAGATATGGGCAGGTTTGTCCGAAAACAGCACGAAAATAGCTGAAAATGGGTTATATGAATTTTTAGCAATTCCGAATAGCATTAATTGATTTAGAAAGTTTGAAACCATGTCATCTACTGTACTGTCTCGAGATATTTCCAAAAATACCAATTTCTCCGTTCTACGACATATAGCTTCGGAAATATGGGCAGATTTGTCCGAATATTGTTCGAAAACTACTCGAAAATACGCTGTATCTGTCAATTTCGATTAGAATTAACCGGTTTAGAAAGTTTGAAACCATGTCATCTCCTGTATTTTCCCGAGGTCTTTCCAAAAATACCGATTTCTCCGTTCTACGACAGATAGTTTCTGAGATATGGGCAGATAGGTCCGAATATTGCTCGAAAACTACTCGAGAATCCGCTATGTCTGTCAATTCCGAATAGAATTAACTGATTTAGAAAGTGTGAAACCATGTCATACAATGTATTTTCTCGAGATCTTTCCAAAAATAACGATTCCTCCGCTCTACGACATATAGCTTCGGAGATATGGGCAGATATGTCCGAATATTGCTCGAAAACTACTCGAAAATCCGCTATGTCTGGCAATTCCGATTAGAATTAACCGGTTGTAAAAGTTTAAACCATGTGATCTACTGCATTTTCTCGAGATCTTTCCAAAAATACCAATTTCTCCGTTCTACGACATATAGTTTCGAAGATATGGGCAGATTTGTCCGAATATTGCTCGAAAACTAATCGAAAATCCGCTATGTCTGGCAATTCCGATTAGAATTAACCGGTTTTAAAAGTTTAAACCATGTCATCTACTGAATTTTTTCGAGATCTTTCCAAAAATACCAATTTCTCCGTTCTACGACATATAGTTTCGGAGATATGGGCAGATTTGTTCGAATATTATTCGAAAACTACTCGAAAATCCGCTATATCTGTCAATTACGATTAGAATTAACTGGTTTAGTCAGTTTAAGCCATGTCATCTACTGTATTTTCTCGAAATCTTTTCAGAAATACCGATTTCTCCGTTCTACGACATATAGTTTCGGAGATATGGGCAGATTTGTTCGAATATTATTCGAAAACTACTCGAAAATCCGCTATATCTGTCAATTACGATTAGAATTAACTGGTTTAGTCAGTTTAAGCCATGTCATCTACTGTATTTTTTCGAGATCTTTCCAAAAATACCGATTTCTCCGTTCTACGACATATAGTTTCTGAGATATGGGCAGATTGGTCCGAAAACAGCTCGAAAATAGCTGAAAATGGGTTTTATGAATTTTTAGCAATTCCGAATAGAATTAACCGGTTTAGCAAGTTTAAAACCATGTCATCTAATGTATTTTCTCGAGATCTTTCCAAAAATACCGATTTCTCCGCTCTACGACATATAGCTTCGGAGATATGGGCAAATTTGTCCGAAAATAGCCCGAAAATAGCTGAAAGTGCGTTATATGAGTTTTTAGCAATTCCGAATAGAATTAATCGATTTAGAAAGTTTCAAACCGTGTCATCTACTGTATTTTCTCGAGATCTTTTAAGAAATACCGATTCCTCCGCTCTACGACATATAGCTTCGGAGATATGGGCAGATATGTCCGAATATTGCTCGAAAACTACTCGAAAATCCGCTATGTCTGGCGATTCCGATTAGAATTAACCGGTTGTAAAAGTTTAAACCATGTCATCTACTTCATTTTCTCGAGATCTTTCCAAAAATATCAATTTCTCCGTTCTACGACATATAGTTTCGAAGATATGGGCAGATTTGTCCGAATATTGCTCGAGAACTACTCGAAAATCCGCTATGTCTGGCGATTCCGATTAGAATTAACCGGTTGTAAAAGTTTAAACCATGTCATCTACTTCATTTTCTCGAGATCTTTCCAAAAATATCAATTTCTCCGTTCTACGACATATAGTTTCGGAGATATGGGCAGATTTGTTCGAATATTATTCGAAAACTACTCGAAAATCCGCTATATCTGTCAATTACGATTAGAATTAACTGGTTTAGTCAGTTTAAGCCATGTCATCTACTGTATTTTTTCGAGATCTTTCCAAAAATACCGATTTCTCCGTTCTACGACATATAGTTTCTGAGATATGGGCAGATTGGTCCGAAAACAGCTCGAAAATAGCTGAAAATGGGTTTTATGAATTTTTAGCAATTCCGAATAGAATTAACCGGTTTAGCAAGTTTAAAACCATGTCATCTAATGTATTTTCTCGAGATCTTTCCAAAAATACCGATTTCTCCGCTCTACGACATATAGATTCGGAGATATGGGCAAATTTGTCCGAAAATAGCCCGAAAATAGCTGAAAGTGCGTTATATGAGTTTTTAGCAATTCCGAATAGAATTAATCGATTTAGAAAGTTTCAAACCGTGTCATCTACTGTATTTTCTCGAGATCTTTTCAGAAATACCGATTCCTCCGCTCTACGACATATAGCTTCGGAGATATGGGCAGATATGTCCGAATATTGCTCGAAAACTACTCGAAAATCCGCTATGTCTGGCAATTCCGATTAGAATTAACCGGTTGTAAAAGTTTAAACCATGTCATCTACTTCATTTTCTCGAGATCTTTCCAAAAATATCAATTTCTCCGTTCTACGACATATAGTTTCGAAGATATGGGCAGATTTGTCCGAATATTGCTCGAAAACTAATCGAAAATCCGCTATGTCTGGCAATTCCGATTAGAATTAACCGGTTTTAAAAGTTTAAACCATGTCATCTACTGAATTTTTTCGAGATCTTTCCAAAAATACCAATTTCTCCGTTCTACGACATATAGTTTCGGAGATATGGGCAGATTTGTTCGAATATTATTCGAAAACTACTCGAAAATCCGCTATATCTGTCAATTACGATTAGAATTAACTGGTTTAGTCAGTTTAAGCCATGTCATCTACTGTATTTTCTCGAAATCTTTTCAGAAATACCGATTTCTCCGTTCTACGACATATAGTTTCGGAGATATGGGCAGATTTGTTCGAATATTATTCGAAAACTACTCGAAAATCCGCTATATCTGTCAATTACGATTAGAATTAACTGGTTTAGTCAGTTTAAGCCATGTCATCTACTGTATTTTTTCGAGATCTTTCCAAAAATACCGATTTCTCCGTTCTACGACATATAGTTTCTGAGATATGGGCAGATTGGTCCGAAAACAGCTCGAAAATAGCTGAAAATGGGTTTTATGAATTTTTAGCAATTCCGAATAGAATTAACCGGTTTAGCAAGTTTAAAACCATGTCATCTAATGTATTTTCTCGAGATCTTTCCAAAAATACCGATTTCTCCGCTCTACGACATATAGCTTCGGAGATATGGGCAAATTTGTCCGAAAATAGCCCGAAAATAGCTGAAAGTGCGTTATATGAGTTTTTAGCAATTCCGAATAGAATTAATCGATTTAGAAAGTTTCAAACCGTGTCATCTGCTGTATTTTCTCGAGATCTTTTAAGAAATACCGATTCCTCCGCTCTACGACATATAGCTTCGGAGATATGGGCAGATATGTCCGAATATTGCTCGAAAACTACTCGAAAATCCGCTATGTCTGGCGATTCCGATTAGAATTAACCGGTTGTAAAAGTTTAAACCATGTCATCTACTTCATTTTCTCGAGATCTTTCCAAAAATATCAATTTCTCCGTTCTACGACATATAGTTTCGAAGATATGGGCAGATTTGTCCGAATATTGCTCGAGAACTACTCGAAAATCCGCTATGTCTGGCGATTCCGATTAGAATTAACCGGTTGTAAAAGTTTAAACCATGTCATCTACTTCATTTTCTCGAGATCTTTCCAAAAATATCAATTTCTCCGTTCTACGACATATAGTTTCGGAGATATGGGCAGATTTGTTCGAATATTATTCGAAAACTACTCGAAAATCCGCTATATCTGTCAATTACGATTAGAATTAACTGGTTTAGTCAGTTTAAGCCATGTCATCTACTGTATTTTTTCGAGATCTTTCCAAAAATACCGATTTCTCCGTTCTACGACATATAGTTTCTGAGATATGGGCAGATTGGTCCGAAAACAGCTCGAAAATAGCTGAAAATGGGTTTTATGAATTTTTAGCAATTCCGAATAGAATTAACCGGTTTAGCAAGTTTAAAACCATGTCATCTAATGTATTTTCTCGAGATCTTTCCAAAAATACCGATTTCTCCGCTCTACGACATATAGATTCGGAGATATGGGCAAATTTGTCCGAAAATAGCCCGAAAATAGCTGAAAGTGCGTTATATGAGTTTTTAGCAATTCCGAATAGAATTAATCGATTTAGAAAGTTTCAAACCGTGTCATCTACTGTATTTTCTCGAGATCTTTTCAGAAATACCGATTCCTCCGCTCTACGACATATAGCTTCGGAGATATGGGCAGATATGTCCGAATATTGCTCGAAAACTACTCGAAAATCCGCTATGTCTGGCAATTCCGATTAGAATTAACCGGTTGTAAAAGTTTAAACCATGTCATCTACTTCATTTTCTCGAGATCTTTCCAAAAATATCAATTTCTCCGTTCTACGACATATAGTTTCGAAGATATGGGCAGATTTGTCCGAATATTGCTCGAAAACTAATCGAAAATCCGCTATGTCTGTCAATTCCGATTAGAATTAACCGGTTTTAAAAGTTTAAACCATGTCATCTACTGAATTTTCTCGAGATCTTTCCAAAAATACCAATTTCTCCCTTCTACGACATATAGTTTCGGAGATATGGGCAGATTTGTTCGAATATTATTCGAAAACTACTCGAAAATCCGCTATATCTGTCAATTACGATTAGAATTAACTGGTTTAGTCAGTTTAAGCCATGTCATCTACTGTATTTTTTCGAGATCTTTCCAAAAATACCGATTTCTCCGTTCTACGACATATAGTTTCTGAGATATGGGCAGATTGGTCCGAAAACAGCTCGAAAATAGCTGAAAATGGGTTTTATGAATTTTTAGCAATTCCGAATAGAATTAACCGGTTTAGCAAGTTTAAAACCATGTCATCTAATGTATTTTCTCGAGATCTTTCCAAAAATACCGATTTCTCCGCTCTACGACATATAGCTTCGGAGATATGGGCAAATTTGTCCGAAAATAGCCCGAAAATAGCTGAAAGTGCGTTATATGAGTTTTTAGCAATTCCGAATAGAATTAATCGATTTAGAAAGTTTCAAACCGTGTCATCTACTGTATTTTCTCGAGATCTTTTCAGAAATACCGATTCCTCCGCTCTACGACATATAGCTTCGGAGATATGGGCAGATATGTCCGAATATTGCTCGAAAACTACTCGAAAATCCGCTATGTCTGGCAATTCCGATTAGAATTAACCGGTTGTAAAAGTTTAAACCATGTCATCTACTTCATTTTCTCGAGATCTTTCCAAAAATATCAATTTCTCCGTTCTACGACATATAGTTTCGAAGATATGGGCAGATTTGTCCGAATATTGCTCGAAAACTAATCGAAAATCCGCTATGTCTGTCAATTCCGATTAGAATTAACCGGTTTTAAAAGTTTAAACCATGTCATCTACTGAATTTTCTCGAGATCTTTCCAAAAATACCAATTTCTCCGTTCTACGACATATAGTTTCGGAGATATGGGCAGATTTGTTCGAATATTATTCGAAAACTACTCGAAAATCCGCTATATCTGTCAATTACGATTAGAATTAACTGGTTTAGTCAGTTTAAGCCATGTCATCTACTGTATTTTCTCGAAATCTTTTCAGAAATACCGATTTCTCCGTTCTACGACATATAGTTTCGGAGATATGGGCAGATTTGTTCGAATATTATTCGAAAACTACTCGAAAATCCGCTATATCTGCCAATTACGATTAGAATTAGCTGGTTTAGTCAGTTTAAGCCATGTCATCTACTGTATTTTTTCGAGATCTTTCCAAAAATACCGATTTCTCCGTTCTACGACATATAGTTTCTGAGATATGGGCAGATTGGTCCGAAAACAGCTCGAAAATAGCTGAAAATGGGTTTTATGAATTTTTAGCAATTCCGAATAGAATTAACCGGTTTAGCAAGTTTAAAACCATGTCATCTAATGTATTTTCTCGAGATCTTTCCAAAAATACCGATTTCTCCGCTCTACGACATATAGCTTCGGAGATATGGGCAAATTTGTCCGAAAATAGCCCGAAAATAGCTGAAAGTGCGTTATATGAGTTTTTAGCAATTCCGAATAGAATTAATCGATTTAGAAAGTTTCAAACCGTGTCATCTACTGTATTTTCTCGAGATCTTTTCAGAAATACCGATTTCTCCGTTCTACTACATATAGTTTCGGAGATATGGGCAGATTTGTTCGAATATTATTCGAAAACTACTCGAAAATCCGCTATATCTGTCAATTACGATTAGAATTAACCGGTTGTAAAAGTTTAAACCATGTCATCTACTGCATTTTCTCGAGATCTTTCCAAAAATACCAATTTCTCCGTTCTACGACATATATTTTCGAAGATATGGGCAGATTTGTCCGAATATTGCTCGAAAACTACTCGAAAATCCGCTATATCTGTCAATTACGATTAGAATTAACTGGTTTAGTCAGTTTAAGCCATGTCATCTACTGTATTTTTTCGAGATCTTTCCAAAAATACCGATTTCTCCGTTCTACGACATATAATTTCTGAGATATGGGCAGATTGGTCCGAAAACAGCTCGAAATTAACTGAAAATGGGTTTTATGAATTTTTAGCAATTCCGAATAGAATTAACCGGTTTAGCAAGTTTAAAACCATGTCATCTAATGTATTTTCTCGAGATCTTTCCAAAAATACCGATTTCTCCGCTCTACGACATATAGCTTCGGAGATATGGGCAGATTTGCCCGAATATTGTTCGAAAACTACTCGAAAATACGTTATATCTGTCAATTACGATTAGAATTAACTGGTTTAGTCAGTTTAAGCCATGTCATCTACTGTATTTTTTCGAGATCTTTCCAAAAATACCGATTTCTCCGTTCTACGACATATAGTTTCTGAGATATGGGCAGATTGGTCCGAAAACAGCTCGAAAATAGCTGAAAGTGCGTTATATGAGTTTTTAGCAATTCCGAATAGAATTAATCGATTTAGAAAGTTTCAAACCATGTCATCTACTGTATTTTCTCGAGATCTTTTCAGAAATACCGATTTCTCCGTTCTACGACATATAGTTTCGGAGATAAGGGCAGATTTGCCCGAATATTGTTCGAAAACTACTCGAAAATACGTTATATCTGTCAATTTCGATTAGAATTAACCGGTTTAGAAAGTTTGAAACCATGTCATCTACTGTATTTTCTCGAGATCTTTTCAGAAATACCGATTTCTCCGTTCTACTACATATAGTTTCGGAGATATGGGCAGATTTGTTCGAATATTATTCGAAAACTACTCGAAAATCCGCTATATCTGTCAATTACGATTAGAATTAACCGGTTGTAAAAGTTTAAACCATGTCATCTATTGCATTTTCTCGAGATCTTTCCAAAAATACCAATTTCTCCGTTCTACGACATATATTTTCGAAGATATGGGCAGATTTGTCCGAATATTGCTCGAAAACTACTCGAAAATCCGCTATATCTGTCAATTACGATTAGAATTAACTGGTTTAGTCAGTTTAAGCCATGTCATCTACTGTATTTTTTCGAGATCTTTCCAAAAATACCGATTTCTCCGTTCTACGACATATAGTTTCTGAGATATGGGCAGATTGGTCCGAAAACAGCTCGAAATTAACTGAAAATGGGTTTTATGAATTTTTAGCAATTCCGAATAGAATTAACCGGTTTAGCAAGTTTAAAACCATGTCATCTAATGTATTTTCTCGAGATCTTTCCAAAAATACCGATTTCTCCGCTCTACGACATATAGCTTCGGAGATATGGGCAAATTTGTCCGAAAATACCCCGAAAATAGCTGAAAGTGCGTTATATGAGTTTTTAGCAATTCCGAATAGAATTAATCGATTTATAAAGTTTCAAACCGTGTCATCTACTGTATTTTCTCGAGATCTTTTCAGAAATACCGATTTCTCCGTTCTACGACATATAGTTTCGGAGATAAGGGCAGATTTGCCCGAATATTGTTCGAAAACTACTCGAAAATACGCTATATCTGTCAATTTCGATTAGAATTAACCGGTTTAGAAAGTTTGAAACCATGTCATCTTCTGTATTTTGTCGAGATCTTTCAAAAATACCGATTTCTCCGTTCTACGACATATAGCTTCGGAAATATGGGCAGATTTGTCCGAATATTGTTCGAAAACTACTCGAAAATACGCTATATCTGTCAATTTCGATTAGAATTAACCGGTTTAGAAAGTTTGAAACCATGTCATCTCCTGTATTTTCCCGAGGTCTTTCCAAA
>CATIYE010000012.1:0-149000 GCA_949748235.1 Platypus cylindrus | reverse complement strand
CCGGTTAATTCTATTCGGAATTGCCAAAAACTCATATAACGGATTTTCAGCTAGTTTCGAGCTATTTTCGGACAAATCTGCCCCTATCTCCGAAACTATATGTCGTAGAACGGTGAAATCGGTATTTTTGGAAAGATCTCGAGAAAATACAGTAGATGACATGGTTTCAAACATTCTAAACCGGTCAATTCTATTCGGAATTGACAGATATAACGGATTTTCGAGTAGTTTTCCAGCAATATTCGGACAAATCTGCTCATATCTCGGCAACTATATGTCGTAGAACGGTGAAATTGGTATTTTTGGAAAGATCTCGAGAAAATACAGTAGATGACATGATTTCAAACTTTCTAAACCGGTTAATTCTGCTCGGAATTGACAGATATAACGCATTTTCAGCTATTTACGAGCTATTTTCGGACAAATCTGCCCATATCTCCGAAACTATATGTCGTAGAACGGAGAAATTGGTATTTTTGGAAAAACTCGAAAAAATACGGTAGATGACATTGTTTAAAGCTTTCGGTGAATTCTAATCGGAATTGACAGATATATCGGATTTTCGAGTAGTTTTCGAGCTATTTTCGGACAAATCTGCCCATATCTCCGAAACTATATGTCGTAGAACGAAGAAATCAGTATTTTTCGAAAGATCTCGAGAAAATGCAGTAGATGACATGGTTTCAAACTTTCTAAACCGGTTAATTCTGCTCGGAATTGACAGATATAACGCATTTTCAGCTATTTACGAGCTATTTTCGGACAAATCTGCCCATATCTCCGAAACTATATGTCGTAGAACGGAGAAATTGGTATTTTTGGAAAGATCTCGAGAAAATACAGTAGATGACATTGTCTAAAATTTTCTAAACCGGTTAATTCTAATCGGAATTGACAGATATAACGGATTCTCGAGTAGTTTTCGAGCAATATTCGGACAAATCTACCCATATCTCCGAAACTATATGTCGTAGAACGGAGAAATCGGTATTTCTGTAAAGATCTCGAAAAAATGCAGTAGATGACACAGCTTCAAACTTTCTAAACCGGTTAATTCTAATCGGAATTGCCAAAAACTCATATAACGGATTTTCAGCTATTTTCGAGCTATTTTCGGACAAATCTGCCCATATCTCCGAAACTATATGTCGTAGAACGGTGAAATTGGTATTTTTGGAAAGATCTCGAAAAAAATACAGTAGATGACGTGGTTTCAAACTTTCTATATCGGTTAATTCTATTCGGAATTGCCAAAAACTCATATAACGCATTTTCAGCTATTTTCGAGCTATTTTCGGACAAATCTGCCCATATCTCCGAAACTATAAGTCCGTAGAACGGTGAAATCGGTATTTTTGGAAAGATCTCGAAAAAATACAGTAGATGACATGGTTTCAATCTTTCTAAATCGGTTAATTCTATTCGGAATTGCCAAAAACTCATATAACGGATTTTCAGCTATTTTCGAGCTATTTTCGGACAAATCTGCCCGTATCTCCGAAACTATATGTCGTAGAACGGTGAAATCGGTATTTTAGGAAATCTCGAGAAAATACAGTAGATGACGTGGTTTCAAACATTCTAAACCGTCAATTCTATTCGGAATTGACAGATATAGCGGATTTTCGAGTAGTTTTCGAGCTATTTTCGGACAAATCTGCCCTTATCTCCGAAACTATATGTCGTAGAACGAAGAAATCAGTAGTTTTCGAAAGATCTCGAGAAGATGCAGTAGATGACATGGTTTCAAACTTTCTAAACCGGTTAATTCTGCTCGGAATTGACAGATATAACGCATTTTAAGCTATTTACGAGCTATTTTCGGACAAATCTGCCCATATCTCCGAAACTATATGTCGTAGAACGGAGAAATTGGTATTTTTGGAAAGATCTCGAGAAAATACCGTAGATGACATGATTTCAAACTTTCTAAACCGGTTAATTCTATTCGAAACTGCCAGATAGAGCAGATTTTCGAGTAGTTTTCGAGCAATATTCGGACAAATCTGCCCATATCTCCGAAACTATATGTCGTAGAACGGAGAAATTGGTATTTTTGGAAAGATCTCGAGAAAATACAGTAGATGACATTGTCTAAAATTTTCTAAACGGTTAATTCTAATCGGAATTGACAGATATAACGGATTCTCGAGTTGTTTTCGAGCTATTTTCGGACAAATCTGCCCATATCTCCGAAACTATATGTCGTGGAACGGAGAAATCGGTATTTCTGTAAAGATCTCGAAAAAATGCAGTAGATGACATAGCTTCAAACTTTCTAAACCGGTTTATTCTAATCGGAATTGCCAAAAACTCATATAACGCAATTTTCAGCTATTTTCGAGCTATTTTCGCACAAATCTGCCCATATCTCCGAAACTATATGTCGTAGAACAGAGTAATCGATATTTTTGGAAAGATCTCGAAAAAATACAGTAGATGACATTGTTTAAAGCTTTCTTAACCGGTGAATTCTAATCGGAATTGACAGATATATCGGATTTTCGAGTAGTTTTCGAGCAATATTCGGACAAATCTTCCCATATCTCTGAATCTATATGTCGTAGAACGGTGAAATTGGTATTTTTGGAAAGATCTCGAAAAAATACAGTAGATGACATGGTTTCAAACTTTCTATATCGGTTAATTCTATTCGGAATTGCCAAAAACTCATATAACGCATTTTCAGCTATTTTCGAGCTATTTTCGGACAAATCTGCCCATATCTCCGAAACTATATGTCGTAGAACGGTGAAATCGGTATTTTTGGAAAGATCTCGAAAAAATACAGTAGATGACATGGTTTCAATCTTTCTAAATCGGTTAATTCTATTCGGAATTGCCAAAAACTCATATAACGGATTTTCAGCTATTTTCGAACTATTTTCGGACAAATCTGCCCCTATCTCCGAAACTATATGTCGTAGAACGGTGAAATCGGTATTTTTGGAAAGATCTCGAGAAAATACAGTAGATGACATGGTTTCAAACATTCTAAACCGGTCAATTCTATTCGGAATTGACAGATATAGCGGATTTTCGAGTAGTTTTTCAAGCAATATTCGGACAAATCTTCCCATATCTCTGAATCTATATGTCGTAAGAACGGTGAAATTGGTATTTTTGGAAAGATCTCGAAAAAATACAGTAGATGACATGGTTTCAAACTTTCTATATCGGTTAATTCTATTCGGAATTGCCAAAAACTCATATAACGCATTTTCAGCTATTTTCGAGCTATTTTCGCACAAATCTGCCCATATCTCCGAAACTATATGTCGTAGAACAGAGTAATCGATATTTTTGGAAAGATCTCGAAAAAATACAGTAGATGACATTGTTTAAAGCTTTCTTAACCGGTGAATTCTAATCGGAATTGACAGATATATCGGATTTTCGAGTAGTTTTCGAGCAATATTCGGACAAATCTTCCCATATCTCTGAATCTATATGTCGTAGAACGGTGAAATTGGTATTTTTGGAAAGATCTCGAAAAAATACAGTAGATGACATGGTTTCAAACTTTCTATATCGGTTAATTCTATTCGGAATTGCCAAAAACTCATATAACGCATTTTCAGCTATTTTCGAGCTATTTTCGGACAAATCTGCCCATATCTCCGAAACTATATGTCGTAGAACGGTGAAATCGGTATTTTTGGAAAGATCTCGAAAAAATACAGTAGATGACATGGTTTCAATCTTTCTAAATCGGTTAATTCTATTCGGAATTGCCAAAAACTCATATAACGGATTTTCAGCTATTTTCGAACTATTTTCGGACAAATCTGCCCCTATCTCCGAAACTATATGTCGTAGAACGGTGAAATCGGTATTTTTGGAAAGATCTCGAGAAAATACAGTAGATGACATGGTTTCAAACATTCTAAACCGGTCAATTCTATTCGGAATTGACAGATATAGCGGATTTTCGAGTAGTTTTCGAGCAATATTCGGACAAATCTGCCCATATCTCCGAAACTATATGTCGTAGTACGGTGAAATTGGTATTTTTGGAAACATCTCGAAAAAATGCAGTAGATGACATGGTTTCAAACTTTCTAAATCGGTTAATTCTATTCGGAATTGCCAAAAACTCATATAACGGATTTTCAGCTATTTTCGAGCTATTTTCGGACAAATCTGCCCCTATCTCCGAAACTATATGTCGTAGAACGGTGAAATCGGTATTTTTGGAAAGATCTCGAGAAAATACAGTAGATGACATGGTTTAAAGCTTTCTAAACCGGTTAATTCTAATCGGAATTGACAGATATATCGGATTTTCGAGTAGTTTTCGAGCAATATTCGGACAAATCTGCCCATATCTCCGAAACTATATGTCGTAGAACGGTGAAATTGGTATTTTTGGAAAGATCTCGAAAAAATACAGTAGATGACATGGGTTCAAACTTTCTATATCGGTTAATTCTATTCGGAATTGCCAAAAACTCATATAACGCATTTTCAGCTATTTTCGAGCTATTTTCGGACAAATCTGCCCATATCTCCGAAACTATATGTCGTAGAACGGAGAAATCGGTATTTTTGGAAAAATCTCGAAAAAATACAGTAGATGTGATGGTTTCAAACTTTCTAATCCGGTTAAATCTAGTCGGAAATGACAGATATAGCGGATTTTCGAGTAGTTTTCGAGCAATATTCGGACAAATCTGCCCATATCTCCGAAACTATATGTCGTAGAACGGTGAAATTGGTATTTTTGGAAAGATCTCGAAAAAATACAGTAGATGACATGATTTCAAACTTTCTAAACCGGTTAATTCTATTCGGAATTGACAGATATAGCGGATTTTCGAGTAGTTTTCAAGCAATATTCGGACAAATCTGCTCATATCTCGGCAACTATATGTCGTAGAACGGTGAAATTGGTATTTTTGGAAAGATCTCGAGAAAATACAGTAGATGACATGATTTCAAACTTTCTAAACCGGTTAATTCTATTCGGAATTGCCAAAAACTCATATAACGGATTTTCAGCTAGTTTCGAGCTATTTTCGGACAAATCTGCCCCTATCTCCGAAACTATATGTCGTAGAACGGTGAAATCGGTATTTTTGGAAAGATCTCGAGAAAATACAGTAGATGACATGGTTTCAAACATTCTAAACCGGTCAATTCTATTCGGAATTGACAGATATAACGGATTTTCGAGTAGTTTTCCAGCAATATTCGGACAAATCTGCTCATATCTCGGCAACTATATGTCGTAGAACGGTGAAATTGGTATTTTTGGAAAGATCTCGAGAAAATACAGTAGATGACATGATTTCAAACTTTCTAAACCGGTTAATTCTGCTCGGAATTGACAGATATAACGCATTTTCAGCTATTTACGAGCTATTTTCGGACAAATCTGCCCATATCTCCGAAACTATATGTCGTAGAACGGAGAAATTGGTATTTTTGGAAAAACTCGAAAAAATACGGTAGATGACATTGTTTAAAGCTTTCGGTGAATTCTAATCGGAATTGACAGATATATCGGATTTTCGAGTAGTTTTCGAGCTATTTTCGGACAAATCTGCCCATATCTCCGAAACTATATGTCGTAGAACGAAGAAATCAGTATTTTTCGAAAGATCTCGAGAAAATGCAGTAGATGACATGGTTTCAAACTTTCTAAACCGGTTAATTCTGCTCGGAATTGACAGATATAACGCATTTTCAGCTATTTACGAGCTATTTTCGGACAAATCTGCCCATATCTCCGAAACTATATGTCGTAGAACGGAGAAATTGGTATTTTTGGAAAGATCTCGAGAAAATACAGTAGATGACATTGTCTAAAATTTTCTAAACCGGTTAATTCTAATCGGAATTGACAGATATAACGGATTCTCGAGTAGTTTTCGAGCAATATTCGGACAAATCTACCCATATCTCCGAAACTATATGTCGTAGAACGGAGAAATCGGTATTTCTGTAAAGATCTCGAAAAAATGCAGTAGATGACACAGCTTCAAACTTTCTAAACCGGTTAATTCTAATCGGAATTGCCAAAAACTCATATAACGGATTTTCAGCTATTTTCGAGCTATTTTCGGACAAATCTGCCCATATCTCCGAAACTATATGTCGTAGAACGGTGAAATTGGTATTTTTGGAAAGATCTCGAAAAAATACAGTAGATGACGTGGTTTCAAACTTTCTATATCGGTTAATTCTATTCGGAATTGCCAAAAACTCATATAACGCATTTTCAGCTATTTTCGAGCTATTTTCGGACAAATCTGCCCATATCTCCGAAACTATAAGTCGTAGAACGGTGAAATCGGTATTTTTGGAAAGATCTCGAAAAAATACAGTAGATGACATGGTTTCAATCTTTCTAAATCGGTTAATTCTATTCGGAATTGCCAAAAACTCATATAACGGATTTTCAGCTATTTTCGAGCTATTTTCGGACAAATCTGCCCGTATCTCCGAAACTATATGTCGTAGAACGGTGAAATCGGTATTTTAGGAAATCTCGAGAAAATACAGTAGATGACGTGGTTTCAAACATTCTAAACCGGTCAATTCTATTCGGAATTGACAGATATAGCGGATTTTCGAGTAGTTTTCGAGCTATTTTCGGACAAATCTGCCCTTATCTCCGAAACTATATGTCGTAGAACGAAGAAATCAGTAGTTTTCGAAAGATCTCGAGAAGATGCAGTAGATGACATGGTTTCAAACTTTCTAAACCGGTTAATTCTGCTCGGAATTGACAGATATAACGCATTTTAAGCTATTTACGAGCTATTTTCGGACAAATCTGCCCATATCTCCGAAACTATATGTCGTAGAACGGAGAAATTGGTATTTTTGGAAAGATCTCGAGAAAATACCGTAGATGACATGATTTCAAACTTTCTAAACCGGTTAATTCTATTCGAAACTGCCAGATAGAGCAGATTTTCGAGTAGTTTTCGAGCAATATTCGGACAAATCTGCCCATATCTCCGAAACTATATGTCGTAGAACGGAGAAATTGGTATTTTTGGAAAGATCTCGAGAAAATACAGTAGATGACATTGTCTAAAATTTTCTAAACCGGTTAATTCTAATCGGAATTGACAGATATAACGGATTCTCGAGTTGTTTTCGAGCTATTTTCGGACAAATCTGCCCATATCTCCGAAACTATATGTCGTGGAACGGAGAAATCGGTATTTCTGTAAAGATCTCGAAAAAATGCAGTAGATGACATAGCTTCAAACTTTCTAAACCGGTTTATTCTAATCGGAATTGCCAAAAACTCATATAACGCAATTTTCAGCTATTTTCGAGCTATTTTCGCACAAATCTGCCCATATCTCCGAAACTATATGTCGTAGAACGGTGAAATTGGTATTTTTGGAAAGATCTCGAAAAAATACAGTAGATGACATGGTTTCAAACTTTCTATATCGGTTAATTCTATTCGGAATTGCCAAAAACTCATATAACGCATTTTCAGCTATTTTCGAGCTATTTTCGGACAAATCTGCCCATATCTCCGAAACTATATGTCGTAGAACGGTGAAATCGGTATTTTTGGAAAGATCTCGAAAAAATACAGTAGATGACATGGTTTCAATCTTTCTAAATCGGTTAATTCTATTCGGAATTGCCAAAAACTCATATAACGGATTTTCAGCTATTTTCGAACTATTTTCGGACAAATCTGCCCCTATCTCCGAAACTATATGTCGTAGAACGGTGAAATCGGTATTTTTGGAAAGATCTCGAGAAAATACAGTAGATGACATGGTTTCAAACATTCTAAACCGGTCAATTCTATTCGGAATTGACAGATATAGCGGATTTTCGAGTAGTTTTCGAGCAATATTCGGACAAATCTGCCCATATCTCCGAAACTATATGTCGTAGTACGGTGAAATTGGTATTTTTGGAAACATCTCGAAAAAATGCAGTAGATGACATGGTTTCAAACTTTCTAAATCGGTTAATTCTATTCGGAATTGCCAACAACTCATATAACGGATTTTCAGCTAGTTTCGAGCTATTTTCGGACAAATCTGCCCCTATCTCCGAAACTATATGTCGTAGAACGGTGAAATCGGTATTTTTGGAAAGATCTCGAGAAAATACAGTAGATGACGTGGTTTCAAACTTTCTATATCGGTTAATTCTATTCGGAATTGCCAAAAACTCATATAACGCATTTTCAGCTATTTTCGAGCTATTTTCGGACAAATCTGCCCATATCTCCGAAACTATAAGTCGTAGAACGGTGAAATCGGTATTTTTGGAAAGATCTCGAAAAAATGCAGTAGATGACATGGTTTCAATCTTTCTAAATCGGTTAATTCTATTCGGAATTGCCAAAAACTCATATAACGGATTTTCAGCTATTTTCGAGCTATTTTCGGACAAATCTGCCCGTATCTCCGAAACTATATGTCGTAGAACGGAGAAATCGGTATTTTTGGAAAAATCTCGAAAAAATACAGTAGATGTGATGGTTTCAAACATTCTAAACCGGTCAATTCTATTCGGAATTGACAGATATAGCGGATTTTCGAGTAGTTTTCGAGCAATATTCGGACAAATCTGCCCATATCTCCGAAACTATATGTCGTAGTACGGTGAAATTGGTATTTTTGGAAACATCTCGAAAAAATGCAGTAGATGACATGGTTTCAAACTTTCTAAATCGGTTAATTCTATTCGGAATTGCCAAAAACTCATATAACGGATTTTCAGCTATTTTCGAGCTATTTTCGGACAAATCTGCCCCTATCTCCGAAACTATATGTCGTAGAACGGTGAAATCGGTATTTTTGGAAAGATCTCGAGAAAATACAGTAGATGACATGGTTTAAAGCTTTCTAAACCGGTTAATTCTAATCGGAATTGACAGATATATCGGATTTTCGAGTAGTTTTCGAGCAATATTCGGACAAATCTTCCCATATCTCCGAAACTATATGTCGTAGAACGGAGAAATCGGTATTTTTGGAAAAATCTCGAAAAAATACAGTAGATGTGATGGTTTCAAACTTTCTAATCCGGTTAAATCTAGTCGGAAATGACAGATATAGCGGATTTTCGAGTAGTTTTCGAGCAATATTCGGACAAATCTGCCCATATCTCCGAAACTATATGTCGTAGAACGGTGAAATTGGTATTTTTGGAAAGATCTCGAAAAAATACAGTAGATGACATGGGTTCAAACTTTCTATATCGGTTAATTCTATTCGGAATTGCCAAAAACTCATATAACGCATTTTCAGCTATTTTCGAGCTATTTTCGGACAAATCTGCCCATATCTCCGAAACTATATGTCGTAGAACGGAGAAATTGGTATTTTTGGAAAGATCTCGAGAAAATACAGTAGATGACATGATTTCAAACTTTCTAAACCGGTTAATTCTATTCGGAATTGACAGATATAGCGGATTTTCGAGTAGTTTTCAAGCAATATTCGGACAAATCTGCCCATATCTCCGAAACTATATGTCGTAGAACGGTGAAATTGGTATTTTTGGAAACATCTCGAAAAAATGCAGTAGATGACATGGTTTCAAACTTTCTAAATCGGTTAATTCTATTCGGAATTGCCAAAAACTCATATAACGGATTTTCAGCTAGTTTCGAGCTATTTTCGGACAAATCTGCCCCTATCTCCGAAACTATATGTCGTAGAACGGTGAAATCGGTATTTTTGGAAAGATCTCGAGAAAATACAGTAGATGACATGGTTTCAAACATTCTAAACCGGTCAATTCTATTCGGAATTGACAGATATAACGGATTTTCGAGTAGTTTTCCAGCAATATTCGGACAAATCTGCTCATATCTCGGCAACTATATGTCGTAGAACGGTGAAATTGGTATTTTTGGAAAGATCTCGAGAAAATACAGTAGATGACATGATTTCAAACTTTCTAAACCGGTTAATTCTGCTCGGAATTGACAGATATAACGCATTTTCAGCTATTTACGAGCTATTTTCGGACAAATCTGCCCATATCTCCGAAACTATATGTCGTAGAACGGAGAAATTGGTATTTTTGGAAAAACTCGAAAAAATACGGTAGATGACATTGTTTAAAGCTTTCGGTGAATTCTAATCGGAATTGACAGATATATCGGATTTTCGAGTAGTTTTCGAGCTATTTTCGGACAAATCTGCCCATATCTCCGAAACTATATGTCGTAGAACGAAGAAATCAGTATTTTTCGAAAGATCTCGAGAAAATGCAGTAGATGACATGGTTTCAAACTTTCTAAACCGGTTAATTCTGCTCGGAATTGACAGATATAACGCATTTTCAGCTATTTACGAGCTATTTTCGGACAAATCTGCCCATATCTCCGAAACTATATGTCGTAGAACGGAGAAATTGGTATTTTTGGAAAGATCTCGAGAAAATACAGTAGATGACATTGTCTAAAATTTTCTAAACCGGTTAATTCTAATCGGAATTGACAGATATAACGGATTCTCGAGTAGTTTTCGAGCAATATTCGGACAAATCTACCCATATCTCCGAAACTATATGTCGTAGAACGGTGAAATTGGTATTTTTGGAAAGATCTCGAAAAAATACAGTAGATGACGTGGTTTCAAACTTTCTATATCGGTTAATTCTATTCGGAATTGCCAAAAACTCATATAACGCATTTTCAGCTATTTTCGAGCTATTTTCGGACAAATCTGCCCATATCTCCGAAACTATAAGTCGTAGAACGGTGAAATCGGTATTTTTGGAAAGATCTCGAAAAAATACAGTAGATGACATGGTTTCAATCTTTCTAAATCGGTTAATTCTATTCGGAATTGCCAAAAACTCATATAACGGATTTTCAGCTATTTTCGAGCTATTTTCGGACAAATCTGCCCCTATCTCCGAAACTATATGTCGTAGAACGGTGAAATCGGTATTTTTGGAAAGATCTCGAAAAAATACAGTAGATGACGTGGTTTCAAACTTTCTATATCGGTTAATTCTATTCGGAATTGCCAAAAACTCATATAACGCATTTTCAGCTATTTTCGAGCTATTTTCGGACAAATCTGCCCATATCTCCGAAACTATAAGTCGTAGAACGGTGAAATCGGTATTTTTGGAAAGATCTCGAAAAAATGCAGTAGATGACACAGCTTCAAACTTTCTAAACCGGTTAATTCTAATCGGAATTGCCAAAAACTCATATAACGGATTTTCAGCTATTTTCGAGCTATTTTCGGACAAATCTGCCCATATCTCCGAAACTATATGTCGTAGAACGGTGAAATTGGTATTTTTGGAAAGATCTCGAAAAAATACAGTAGATGACGTGGTTTCAAACTTTCTATATCGGTTAATTCTATTCGGAATTGCCAAAAACTCATATAACGCATTTTCAGCTATTTTCGAGCTATTTTCGGACAAATCTGCCCATATCTCCGAAACTATAAGTCGTAGAACGGTGAAATCGGTATTTTTGGAAAGATCTCGAAAAAATACAGTAGATGACATGGTTTCAATCTTTCTAAATCGGTTAATTCTATTCGGAATTGCCAAAAACTCATATAACGGATTTTCAGCTATTTTCGAGCTATTTTCGGACAAATCTGCCCCTATCTCCGAAACTATATGTCATAGAACGGTGAAATCGGTATTTTAGGAAATCTCGAGAAAATACAGTAGATGACGTGGTTTCAAACATTCTAAACCGGTCAATTCTATTCGGAATTGACAGATATAGCGGATTTTCGAGTAGTTTTCGAGCTATTTTCGAACAAATCTGCCCTTATCTCCGAAACTATATGTCGTAGAACGAAGAAATCAGTAGTTTTCGAAAGATCTCGAGAAAATGCAGTAGATGACATGGTTTCAAACTTTCTAAACCGGTTAATTCTGCTCGGAATTGACAGATATAAAGCATTTTCAGCTATTTACGAGCTATTTTCGGACAAATCTGCCCATATCTCCGAAACTATATGTCGTAGAACGGAGAAATTGGTATTTTTGGAAAGATCTCGAGAAAATACCGTAGATGACATGATTTCAAACTTTCTAAACCGGTTAATTCTATTCGAAACTGCCAGATAGAGCAGATTTTCGAGTAGTTTTCGAGCAATATTCGGACAAATCTGCCCATATCTCCGAAACTATATGTCGTAGAACGGAGAAATTGGTATTTTTGGAAAGATCTCGAGAAAATACAGTAGATGACATTGTCTAAAATTTTCTAAACCGGTTAATTCTAGTCGGAATTGACAGATATAACGGATTTTCAGCTATTTACGAGCTATTTTCGGACAAATCTGCCCATATCTCCGAAACTATATGTCGTAGAACGGAGAAATTGGTATTTTTGGAAAGATCTCGAGAAAATACAGTAGATGACATGATTTCAAACTTTCTAAACCGGTTAATTCTATTCGAAACTGCCAGATAGAGCAGATTTTCGAGTAGTTTTCGAGCAATATTCGGACAAATCTGCCCATATCTCCGAAACTATATGTCGTAGAACGGAGAAATTGGTATTTTTGGAAAGATCTCGAGAAAATACAGTAGATGACATTGTCTAAAATTTTCTAAACCGGTTAATTCTAATCGGAATTGACAGATACAACGGATTCTCGAGTAGTTTTCGAGCAATATTCGGACAAATCTGCCCATATCTCCGAAACTATATGTCGTAGAACGGAGAAATTGGTATTTTTGGAAACATCTTGAAAAAATGCAGTAGATGACATGGTTTCAATCTTTCTAAATCGGTTAATTCTATTCGGAATTGCCAAAAACTCATATAACGGATTTTCAGCTATTTTCGAGCTATTTTCGGACAAATCTGCCCCTATCTCCGAAACTATATGTCGTAGAACGGTGAAATCGGTATTTTAGGAAATCTCGAGAAAATACAGTAGATGACGTGGTTTCAAACATTCTAAACCGGTCAATTCTATTCGGAATTGACAGATATAGCGGATTTTCGAGTAGTTTTCGAGCTATTTTCGGACAAATCTGCCCTTATCTCCGAAACTATATGTCGTAGAACGAAGAAATCAGTAGTTTTCGAAAGATCTCGAGAAAATGCAGTAGATGACATGGTTTCAAACTTTCTAAACCGGTTAATTCTGCTCGGAATTGACAGATATAAAGCATTTTCAGCTATTTACGAGCTATTTTCGGACAAATCTGCCCATATCTCCGAAACTATATGTCGTAGAACGGAGAAATTGGTATTTTTGGAAAGATCTCGAGAAAATACCGTAGATGACATGATTTCAAACTTTCTAAACCGGTTAATTCTATTCGAAACTGCCAGATAGAGCAGATTTTCGAGTAGTTTTCGAGCAATATTCGGACAAATCTGCCCATATCTCCGAAACTATATGTCGTAGAACGGAGAAATTGGTATTTTTGGAAAGATCTCGAGAAAATACAGTAGATGACATTGTCTAAAATTTTCTAAACCGGTTAATTCTAGTCGGAATTGACAGATATAACGGATTTTCAGCTATTTACGAGCTATTTTCGGACAAATCTGCCCATATCTCCGAAACTATATGTCGTAGAACGGAGAAATTGGTATTTTTGGAAAGATCTCGAGAAAATACAGTAGATGACATGATTTCAAACTTTCTAAACCGGTTAATTCTATTCGAAACTGCCAGATAGAGCAGATTTTCGAGTAGTTTTCGAGCAATATTCGGACAAATCTGCCCATATCTCCGAAACTATATGTCGTAGAACGGGGAAATTGGTATTTTTGGAAAGATCTCGAGAAAATACAGTAGATGACATTGTCTAAAATTTTCTAAACCGGTTAATTCTAATCGGAATTGACAGATACAACGGATTCTCGAGTAGTTTTCGAGCAATATTCGGACAAATCTGCCCATATCTCCGAAACTATATGTCGTAGAACGGAGAAATTGGTATTTTTGGAAACATCTTGAAAAAATGCAGTAGATGACATGGTTTCAAACTTTCTAAATCGGTTAATTCTATTCGGAATTGCCAAAAACTCATATAACGGATTTTCAGCTATTTTCGAACTATTTTCGGACAAATCTGCCCCTATCTCCGAAACTATATGTCGTAGAACGGTGAAATCGGTATTTTTGGAAAGATCTCGAGAAAATACAGTAGATGACATGGTTTCAAACATTCTAAACCGGTCAATTCTATTCGGAATTGACAGATATAGCGGATTTTCGAGTAGTTTTCGAGCAATATTCGGACAAATCTGCCCATATCTCCGAAACTATATGTCGTAGAACGGTGAAATTGGTATTTTTGGAAACATCTCGAAAAAATGCAGTAGATGACATGGTTTCAAACTTTCTAAATCGGTTAATTCTATTCGGAATTGCCAAAAACTCATATAACGGATTTTCAGCTATTTTCGAGCTATTTTCGGACAAATCTGCCCCTATCTCCGAAACTATATGTCGTAGAACGGTGAAATCGGTATTTTTGGAAAGATCTCGAGAAAATACAGTAGATGACATGGTTTAAAGCTTTCTAAACCGGTTAATTCTAATCGGAATTGACAGATATATCGGATTTTCGAGTAGTTTTCGAGCAATATTCGGACAAATCTTCCCATATCTCCGAAACTATATGTCGTAGAACGGAGAAATCGGTATTTTTGGAAAAATCTCGAAAAAATACAGTAGATGTGATGGTTTCAAACTTTCTAATCCGGTTAAATCTAGTCGGAAATGACAGATATAGCGGATTTTCGAGTAGTTTTCGAGCAATATTCGGACAAATCTGCCCATATCTCCGAAACTATATGTCGTAGAACGGTGAAATTGGTATTTTTGGAAAGATCTCGAAAAAATACAGTAGATGACATGGGTTCAAACTTTCTATATCGGTTAATTCTATTCGGAATTGCCAAAAACTCATATAACGCATTTTCAGCTATTTTCGAGCTATTTTCGGACAAATCTGCCCATATCTCCGAAACTATATGTCGTAGAACGGTGAAATCGGTATTTTTGGAAAGATCTCGAAAAAATACAGTAGATGACATGGTTTCAATCTTTCTAAATCGGTTAATTCTATTCGGAATTGCCAAAAACTCATATAACGGATTTTCAGCTATTTTCGAGCTATTTTCGGACAAATCTGCCCCTATCTCCGAAACTGTATGTCGTAGAACGGTGAAATCGGTATTTTTGGAAAGATCTCGAGAAAATACAGTAGATGACATGGTTTCAAACATTCTAAACCGGTCAATTCTATTCGGAATTGACAGATATAGCGGATTTTCGAGTAGTTTTCAAGCAATATTCGGACAAATCTGCCCATATCTCCGAAACTATATGTCGTAGAACGGTGAAATTGGTATTTTTGGAAACATCTCGAAAAAATGCAGTAGATGACATGGTTTCAAACTTTCTAAATCGGTTAATTCTATTCGGAATTGCCAAAAACTCATATAACGGATTTTCAGCTAGTTTCGAGCTATTTTCGGACAAATCTGCCCCTATCTCCGAAACTATATGTCGTAGAACGGTGAAATCGGTATTTTTGGAAAGATCTCGAGAAAATACAGTAGATGACATGGTTTCAAACATTCTAAACCGGTCAATTCTATTCGGAATTGACAGATATAACGGATTTTCGAGTAGTTTTCCAGCAATATTCGGACAAATCTGCTCATATCTCGGCAACTATATGTCGTAGAACGGTGAAATTGGTATTTTTGGAAAGATCTCGAGAAAATACAGTAGATGACATGATTTCAAACTTTCTAAACCGGTTAATTCTGCTCGGAATTGACAGATATAACGCATTTTCAGCTATTTACGAGCTATTTTCGGACAAATCTGCCCATATCTCCGAAACTATATGTCGTAGAACGGAGAAATTGGTATTTTTGGAAAAACTCGAAAAAATACGGTAGATGACATTGTTTAAAGCTTTCGGTGAATTCTAATCGGAATTGACAGATATATCGGATTTTCGAGTAGTTTTCGAGCTATTTTCGGAAAAATCTGCCCATATCTCCGAAACTATATGTCGTAGAACGAAGAAATCAGTATTTTTCGAAAGATCTCGAGAAAATGCAGTAGATGACATGGTTTCAAACTTTCTAAACCGGTTAATTCTGCTCGGAATTGACAGATATAACGCATTTTCAGCTATTTACGAGCTATTTTCGGACAAATCTGCCCATATCTCCGAAACTATATGTCGTAGAACGGAGAAATTGGTATTTTTGGAAAGATCTCGAGAAAATACAGTAGATGACATTGTCTAAAATTTTCTAAACCGGTTAATTCTAATCGGAATTGACAGATATAACGGATTCTCGAGTAGTTTTCGAGCAATATTCGGACAAATCTACCCATATCTCCGAAACTATATGTCGTAGAACGGAGAAATCGGTATTTCTGTAAAGATCTCGAAAAAATGCAGTAGATGACACAGCTTCAAACTTTCTAAACCGGTTAATTCTAATCGGAATTGCCAAAAACTCATATAACGGATTTTCAGCTATTTTCGAGCTATTTTCGGACAAATCTGCCCCTATCTCCGAAACTATATGTCGTAGAACGGTGAAATCGGTATTTTTGGAAAGATCTCGAGAAAATACAGTAGATGACATGGTTTAAAGCTTTCTAAGCCGGTTAATTCTAATCGGAATTGACAGATATATCGGATTTTCGAGTAGTTTTCGAGCAATATTCGGACAAATCTTCCCATATCTCCGAAACTATATGTCGTAGAACGGAGAAATCGGTATTTTTGGAAAAATCTCGAAAAAATACAGTAGATGTGATGGTTTCAAACTTTCTAATCCGGTTAAATCTAGTCGGAAATGACAGATATAGCGGATTTTCGAGTAGTTTTCGAGCAATATTCGGACAAATCTGCCCATATCTCCGAAACTATATGTCGTAGAACGGTGAAATTGGTATTTTTGGAAAGATCTCGAAAAAATACAGTAGATGACATGGGTTCAAACTTTCTATATCGGTTAATTCTATTCGGAATTGCCAAAAACTCATATAACGCATTTTCAGCTATTTTCGAGCTATTTTCGGACAAATCTGCCCATATCTCCGAAACTATATGTCGTAGAACGGTGAAATCGGTATTTTTGGAAAGATCTCGAAAAAATACAGTAGATGACATGGTTTCAATCTTTCTAAATCGGTTAATTCTATTCGGAATTGCCAAAAACTCATATAACGGATTTTCAGCTATTTTCGAGCTATTTTCGGACAAATCTGCCCCTATCTCCGAAACTGTATGTCGTAGAACGGTGAAATCGGTATTTTTGGAAAGATCTCGAGAAAATACAGTAGATGACATGGTTTCAAACATTCTAAACCGGTCAATTCTATTCGGAATTGACAGATATAGCGGATTTTCGAGTAGTTTTCAAGCAATATTCGGACAAATCTGCCCATATCTCCGAAACTATATGTCGTAGAACGGTGAAATTGGTATTTTTGGAAACATCTCGAAAAAATGCAGTAGATGACATGGTTTCAAACTTTCTAAATCGGTTAATTCTATTCGGAATTGCCAAAAACTCATATAACGGATTTTCAGCTAGTTTCGAGCTATTTTCGGACAAATCTGCCCCTATCTCCGAAACTATATGTCGTAGAACGGTGAAATCGGTATTTTTGGAAAGATCTCGAGAAAATACAGTAGATGACATGGTTTCAAACATTCTAAACCGGTCAATTCTATTCGGAATTGACAGATATAACGGATTTTCGAGTAGTTTTCCAGCAATATTCGGACAAATCTGCTCATATCTCGGCAACTATATGTCGTAGAACGGTGAAATTGGTATTTTTGGAAAGATCTCGAGAAAATACAGTAGATGACATGATTTCAAACTTTCTAAACCGGTTAATTCTGCTCGGAATTGACAGATATAACGCATTTTCAGCTATTTACGAGCTATTTTCGGACAAATCTGCCCATATCTCCGAAACTATATGTCGTAGAACGAAGAAATCAGTATTTTTCGAAAGATCTCGAGAAAATGCAGTAGATGACATGGTTTCAAACTTTCTAAACCGGTTAATTCTGCTCGGAATTGACAGATATAACGCATTTTCAGCTATTTACGAGCTATTTTCGGACAAATCTGCCCATATCTCCGAAACTATATGTCGTAGAACGGAGAAATTGGTATTTTTGGAAAGATCTCGAGAAAATACAGTAGATGACATTGTCTAAAATTTTCTAAACCGGTTAATTCTAATCGGAATTGACAGATATAACGGATTCTCGAGTAGTTTTCGAGCAATATTCGGACAAATCTACCCATATCTCCGAAACTATAGGTCGTAGAACGGAGAAATCGGTATTTCTGTAAAGATCTCGAAAAAATGCAGTAGATGACACAGCTTCAAACTTTCTAAACCGGTTAATTCTAATCGGAATTGCCAAAAACTCATATAACGGATTTTCAGCTATTTTCGAGCTATTTTCGGACAAATCTGCCCATATCTCCGAAACTATATGTCGTAGAACGGTGAAATTGGTATTTTTGGAAAGATCTCGAAAAAATACAGTAGATGACGTGGTTTCAAACTTTCTATATCGGTTAATTCTATTCGGAATTGCCAAAAACTCATATAACGCATTTTCAGCTATTTTCGAGCTATTTTCGGACAAATCTGCCCATATCTCCGAAACTATAAGTCGTAGAACGGTGAAATCGGTATTTTTGGAAAGATCTCGAAAAAATACAGTAGATGACATGGTTTCAATCTTTCTAAATCGGTTAATTCTATTCGGAATTGCCAAAAACTCATATAACGGATTTTCAGCTATTTTCGAGCTATTTTCGGACAAATCTGCCCCTATCTCCGAAACTATATGTCGTAGAACGGTGAAATCGGTATTTTAGGAAATCTCGAGAAAATACAGTAGATGACGTGGTTTCAAACATTCTAAACCGGTCAATTCTATTCGGAATTGACAGATATAGCGGATTTTCGAGTAGTTTTCGAGCTATTTTCGGACAAATCTGCCCATATCTCCGAAACTATATGTCGTAGAACGAAGAAATCAGTAGTTTTCGAAAGATCTCGAGAAAATGCAGTAGATGACATGATTTCAAACTTTCTAAACCGGTTAATTCTATTCGAAACTGCCAGATAGAGCAGATTTTCGAGTAGTTTTCGAGCAATATTCGGACAAATCTGCCCATATCTCCGAAACTATATGTCGTAGAACGGAGAAATTGGTATTTTTGGAAAGATCTCGAGAAAATCCAGTAGATGACATTGTCTAAAATTTTCTAAACCGGTTAATTCTAATCGGAATTGACAGATACAATGGATTCTCGAGTAGTTTTCGAGCAATATTCGGACAAATCTGCCCATATCTCCGAAACTATATGTCGTAGAACGGTGAAATCGGTATTTCTGTAAAGATCTCGAAAAAATGCAGTAGATGACACAGCTTCAAACTTTCTAAACCGGTTAATTCTAATCGGAATTGCCAAAAACTCATATAACGCAATTTTCAGCTATTTTCGAGCTATTTTCGGACAAATCTGCCCATATCTCCGAAACTATATGTCGTAGAACGGAGAAATCGGTATTTCTGTAAAGATCTCGAAAAAATGCAGTAGATGACACAGCTTCAAACTTTCTAAACCGGTTAATTCTAATCGGAATTGCCAAAAACTCATATAACGCAATTTTCAGCTATTTTCGAGCTATTTTCGCACAAATCTGCCCATATCTCCGAAACTATATGTCGTAGAACAGAGTAATCGATATTTTTGGAAAGATCTCGAAAAAATACAGTAGATGACATTGTTTAAAGCTTTCTTAACCGGTGAATTCTAATCGGAATTGACAGATATATCGGATTTTCGAGTAGTTTTCGAGCAATAATCGGACAAATCTTCCCATATCTCCGAAACAATATGTCGTAGAACGGAGAAATCGGTATTTTTGGAAAAATCTCGAGAAAATACAGTAGATGACATTGGTTAAAGCTTTCTAAACCGGTTAATTCTAACCGGAATTGACAGATATAACGCATTTTCAGCTATTTTCGAGCTATTTTCGAACAAATCTGTCCATATCTCCGAAACTATATATCGTAGAACGTAGAAATCGGTATTTCTGGAAAGATCTCGAAAAAATACAGTCGATGGCATGGTTTAAAGCTTTCTAAACCGGTTAATTCTAATCGAAATTGACAGATATATCGGATTTTCGAGTAGTTTTCGAGCAATATTCAGACAAATCTTCCCATATCTCCGAAACTATAGGTCGTAGAACGGAGAAATCGGTATTTTTGGAAAGATCTCGAAAAAATGCAGTAGATGACACAGCTTCAAACTTTCTAAACCGGTTAATTCTAAACGGAATTGCCAAAAACTCATATAACGGATTTTCAGCTATTTTCGAGCTATTTTCGGACAAATCTACCCCTATCTCCGAAACTATATGTCGTAGAACGGTGAAATCGATATTTTTGGAAAGATCTCGAGAAAATACAGTAGATGACATGGTTTCAAACATTCTAAACCGGTCAATTCTATTCGGAATTGACAGATATAACGCATTTTCAGCTATTTACGAGCTATTTTCGGACAAATCTGCCCATATCTCCGAAACTATATGTCGTAGAACGGAGAAATTGGTATTTTTGGAAAAACTCGAAAAAATACGGTAGATGACATTGTTTAAAGCTTTCTTAATCGGTGAATTCTAATCGGAATTGACAGATATATCGGATTTTCGAGTAGTTTTCGAGCTATTTTCGGACAAATCTGCCCATATCTCCGAAACTATATGTCGTAGAACGAAGAAATCAGTATTTTTCGAAAGATCTCGAGAAAATGCAGTAGATGACATGGTTTCAAACTTTCTAAACCGGTTAATTCTGCTCGGAATTGACAGATATAACGCATTTTCAGCTATTTACGAGCTATTTTCGGACAAATCTGCCCATATCTCCGAAACTATATGTCGTAGAACGGAGAAATTGGTATTTTTGGAAAGATCTCGAGAAAATACAGTAGATGACATTGTCTAAAATTTTCTAAACCGGTTAATTCTAATCGGAATTGACAGATATATCGGATTTTCGAGTAGTTTTCGAGCAATATTCGGACAAATCTTCCCATATCTCCGAAATTATATGTCGTTGAACGGAGAAAATTGTATTTTTGGAAAGATCTCGAGAAAATACACTAGATGACATTGGTTAAAGCTTTCTAAACCGGTTAATTCTAACCGGAATTGACAGATATAACGCATTTTCAGCTATTTTCGAGCTATTTTCGAACAAATCTGTCCATATCTCCGAAACTATATGTCGTAGAACGGAGAAAATGGTATTTTTGGAAAGATCTCGAAAAAATACAGTAGATGACATAGCTTCAAACTTTCTAAACCGGTTAATTCTAATCGGAATTGCCAAAAACTCATATAACGCATTTTCAGCTATTTTCGAGCTATTTTCGAACAAATCTGCCCATATCTCCGAAACTATATGTCGTAGAACGTAGAAATCGGTATTTCTGGAAAGATCTCGAAAAAATACAGTCGATGACATTGTTTAAAGTTTTCTTAATCGGTGAATTCTAATCGGAATTGACAGATATATCGGATTTTCGAGTAGTTTTCGAGCTATTTTCGGACAAATCTGCCCATATCTCCGAAACTATATGTCGTAGAACGGAGAAATTGGTATTTTTGGAAACATCTTGAAAAAATGCAGTAGATGACATGGTTTCAATCTTTCTAAATCGGTTAATTCTATTCGGAATTGCCAAAAACTCATATAACGGATTTTCAGCTATTTTCGAGCTATTTTCGGACAAATCTGCCCCTATCTCCGAAACTATATGTCGTAGAACGGTGAAATCGGTATTTTAGGAAATCTCGAGAAAATACAGTAGATGACGTGGTTTCAAACATTCTAAACCGGTCAATTCTATTCGGAATTGACAGATATAGCGGATTTTCGAGTAGTTTTCGAGCTATTTTCGGACAAATCTGCCCTTATCTCCGAAACTATATGTCGTAGAACGAAGAAATCAGTAGTTTTCGAAAGATCTCGAGAAAATGCAGTAGATGACATGGTTTCAAACTTTCTAAACCGGTTAATTCTGCTCGGAATTGACAGATATAAAGCATTTTCAGCTATTTACGAGCTATTTTCGGACAAATCTGCCCATATCTCCGAAACTATATGTCGTAGAACGGAGAAATTGGTATTTTTGGAAAGATCTCGAGAAAATACCGTAGATGACATGATTTCAAACTTTCTAAACCGGTTAATTCTATTCGAAACTGCCAGATAGAGCAGATTTTCGAGTAGTTTTCGAGCAATATTCGGACAAATCTGCCCATATCTCCGAAACTATATGTCGTAGAACGGAGAAATTGGTATTTTTGGAAAGATCTCGAGAAAATACAGTAGATGACATTGTCTAAAATTTTCTAAACCGGTTAATTCTAGTCGGAATTGACAGATATAACGGATTTTCAGCTATTTACGAGCTATTTTCGGACAAATCTGCCCATATCTCCGAAACTATATGTCGTAGAACGGAGAAATTGGTATTTTTGGAAAGATCTCGAGAAAATACAGTAGATGACATGATTTCAAACTTTCTAAACCGGTTAATTCTATTCGAAACTGCCAGATAGAGCAGATTTTCGAGTAGTTTTCGAGCAATATTCGGACAAATCTGCCCATATCTCCGAAACTATATGTCGTAGAACGGGGAAATTGGTATTTTTGGAAAGATCTCGAGAAAATACAGTAGATGACATTGTCTAAAATTTTCTAAACCGGTTAATTCTAATCGGAATTGACAGATACAACGGATTCTCGAGTAGTTTTCGAGCAATATTCGGACAAATCTGCCCATATCTCCGAAACTATATGTCGTAGAACGGAGAAATTGGTATTTTTGGAAACATCTTGAAAAAATGCAGTAGATGACATGGTTTCAAACTTTCTAAATCGGTTAATTCTATTCGGAATTGCCAAAAACTCATATAACGGATTTTCAGCTATTTTCGAACTATTTTCGGACAAATCTGCCCCTATCTCCGAAACTATATGTCGTAGAACGGTGAAATCGGTATTTTTGGAAAGATCTCGAGAAAATACAGTAGATGACATGGTTTCAAACATTCTAAACCGGTCAATTCTATTCGGAATTGACAGATATAGCGGATTTTCGAGTAGTTTTCGAGCAATATTCGGACAAATCTGCCCATATCTCCGAAACTATATGTCGTAGAACGGTGAAATTGGTATTTTTGGAAACATCTCGAAAAAATGCAGTAGATGACATGGTTTCAAACTTTCTAAATCGGTTAATTCTATTCGGAATTGCCAAAAACTCATATAACGGATTTTCAGCTATTTTCGAGCTATTTTCGGACAAATCTGCCCCTATCTCCGAAACTATATGTCGTAGAACGGTGAAATCGGTATTTTTGGAAAGATCTCGAGAAAATACAGTAGATGACATGGTTTAAAGCTTTCTAAACCGGTTAATTCTAATCGGAATTGACAGATATATCGGATTTTCGAGTAGTTTTCGAGCAATATTCGGACAAATCTTCCCATATCTCCGAAACTATATGTCGTAGAACGGAGAAATCGGTATTTTTGGAAAAATCTCGAAAAAATACAGTAGATGTGATGGTTTCAAACTTTCTAATCCGGTTAAATCTAGTCGGAAATGACAGATATAGCGGATTTTCGAGTAGTTTTCGAGCAATATTCGGACAAATCTGCCCATATCTCCGAAACTATATGTCGTAGAACGGTGAAATTGGTATTTTTGGAAAGATCTCGAAAAAATACAGTAGATGACATGGGTTCAAACTTTCTATATCGGTTAATTCTATTCGGAATTGCCAAAAACTCATATAACGCATTTTCAGCTATTTTCGAGCTATTTTCGGACAAATCTGCCCATATCTCCGAAACTATATGTCGTAGAACGGTGAAATCGGTATTTTTGGAAAGATCTCGAAAAAATACAGTAGATGACATGGTTTCAATCTTTCTAAATCGGTTAATTCTATTCGGAATTGCCAAAAACTCATATAACGGATTTTCAGCTATTTTCGAGCTATTTTCGGACAAATCTGCCCCTATCTCCGAAACTGTATGTCGTAGAACGGTGAAATCGGTATTTTTGGAAAGATCTCGAGAAAATACAGTAGATGACATGGTTTCAAACATTCTAAACCGGTCAATTCTATTCGGAATTGACAGATATAGCGGATTTTCGAGTAGTTTTCAAGCAATATTCGGACAAATCTGCCCATATCTCCGAAACTATATGTCGTAGAACGGTGAAATTGGTATTTTTGGAAACATCTCGAAAAAATGCAGTAGATGACATGGTTTCAAACTTTCTAAATCGGTTAATTCTATTCGGAATTGCCAAAAACTCATATAACGGATTTTCAGCTAGTTTCGAGCTATTTTCGGACAAATCTGCCCCTATCTCCGAAACTATATGTCGTAGAACGGTGAAATCGGTATTTTTGGAAAGATCTCGAGAAAATACAGTAGATGACATGGTTTCAAACATTCTAAACCGGTCAATTCTATTCGGAATTGACAGATATAACGGATTTTCGAGTAGTTTTCCAGCAATATTCGGACAAATCTGCTCATATCTCGGCAACTATATGTCGTAGAACGGTGAAATTGGTATTTTTGGAAAGATCTCGAGAAAATACAGTAGATGACATGATTTCAAACTTTCTAAACCGGTTAATTCTGCTCGGAATTGACAGATATAACGCATTTTCAGCTATTTACGAGCTATTTTCGGACAAATCTGCCCATATCTCCGAAACTATATGTCGTAGAACGGAGAAATTGGTATTTTTGGAAAAACTCGAAAAAATACGGTAGATGACATTGTTTAAAGCTTTCGGTGAATTCTAATCGGAATTGACAGATATATCGGATTTTCGAGTAGTTTTCGAGCTATTTTCGGAAAAATCTGCCCATATCTCCGAAACTATATGTCGTAGAACGAAGAAATCAGTATTTTTCGAAAGATCTCGAGAAAATGCAGTAGATGACATGGTTTCAAACTTTCTAAACCGGTTAATTCTGCTCGGAATTGACAGATATAACGCATTTTCAGCTATTTACGAGCTATTTTCGGACAAATCTGCCCATATCTCCGAAACTATATGTCGTAGAACGGAGAAATTGGTATTTTTGGAAAGATCTCGAGAAAATACAGTAGATGACATTGTCTAAAATTTTCTAAACCGGTTAATTCTAATCGGAATTGACAGATATAACGGATTCTCGAGTAGTTTTCGAGCAATATTCGGACAAATCTACCCATATCTCCGAAACTATATGTCGTAGAACGGAGAAATCGGTATTTCTGTAAAGATCTCGAAAAAATGCAGTAGATGACACAGCTTCAAACTTTCTAAACCGGTTAATTCTAATCGGAATTGCCAAAAACTCATATAACGGATTTTCAGCTATTTTCGAGCTATTTTCGGACAAATCTGCCCCTATCTCCGAAACTATATGTCGTAGAACGGTGAAATCGGTATTTTTGGAAAGATCTCGAGAAAATACAGTAGATGACATGGTTTAAAGCTTTCTAAGCCGGTTAATTCTAATCGGAATTGACAGATATATCGGATTTTCGAGTAGTTTTCGAGCAATATTCGGACAAATCTTCCCATATCTCCGAAACTATATGTCGTAGAACGGAGAAATCGGTATTTTTGGAAAAATCTCGAAAAAATACAGTAGATGTGATGGTTTCAAACTTTCTAATCCGGTTAAATCTAGTCGGAAATGACAGATATAGCGGATTTTCGAGTAGTTTTCGAGCAATATTCGGACAAATCTGCCCATATCTCCGAAACTATATGTCGTAGAACGGTGAAATTGGTATTTTTGGAAAGATCTCGAAAAAATACAGTAGATGACATGGGTTCAAACTTTCTATATCGGTTAATTCTATTCGGAATTGCCAAAAACTCATATAACGCATTTTCAGCTATTTTCGAGCTATTTTCGGACAAATCTGCCCATATCTCCGAAACTATATGTCGTAGAACGGTGAAATCGGTATTTTTGGAAAGATCTCGAAAAAATACAGTAGATGACATGGTTTCAATCTTTCTAAATCGGTTAATTCTATTCGGAATTGCCAAAAACTCATATAACGGATTTTCAGCTATTTTCGAGCTATTTTCGGACAAATCTGCCCCTATCTCCGAAACTGTATGTCGTAGAACGGTGAAATCGGTATTTTTGGAAAGATCTCGAGAAAATACAGTAGATGACATGGTTTCAAACATTCTAAACCGGTCAATTCTATTCGGAATTGACAGATATAGCGGATTTTCGAGTAGTTTTCAAGCAATATTCGGACAAATCTGCCCATATCTCCGAAACTATATGTCGTAGAACGGTGAAATTGGTATTTTTGGAAACATCTCGAAAAAATGCAGTAGATGACATGGTTTCAAACTTTCTAAATCGGTTAATTCTATTCGGAATTGCCAAAAACTCATATAACGGATTTTCAGCTAGTTTCGAGCTATTTTCGGACAAATCTGCCCCTATCTCCGAAACTATATGTCGTAGAACGGTGAAATCGGTATTTTTGGAAAGATCTCGAGAAAATACAGTAGATGACATGGTTTCAAACATTCTAAACCGGTCAATTCTATTCGGAATTGACAGATATAACGGATTTTCGAGTAGTTTTCCAGCAATATTCGGACAAATCTGCTCATATCTCGGCAACTATATGTCGTAGAACGGTGAAATTGGTATTTTTGGAAAGATCTCGAGAAAATACAGTAGATGACATGATTTCAAACTTTCTAAACCGGTTAATTCTGCTCGGAATTGACAGATATAACGCATTTTCAGCTATTTACGAGCTATTTTCGGACAAATCTGCCCATATCTCCGAAACTATATGTCGTAGAACGAAGAAATCAGTATTTTTCGAAAGATCTCGAGAAAATGCAGTAGATGACATGGTTTCAAACTTTCTAAACCGGTTAATTCTGCTCGGAATTGACAGATATAACGCATTTTCAGCTATTTACGAGCTATTTTCGGACAAATCTGCCCATATCTCCGAAACTATATGTCGTAGAACGGAGAAATTGGTATTTTTGGAAAGATCTCGAGAAAATACAGTAGATGACATTGTCTAAAATTTTCTAAACCGGTTAATTCTAATCGGAATTGACAGATATAACGGATTCTCGAGTAGTTTTCGAGCAATATTCGGACAAATCTACCCATATCTCCGAAACTATAGGTCGTAGAACGGAGAAATCGGTATTTCTGTAAAGATCTCGAAAAAATGCAGTAGATGACACAGCTTCAAACTTTCTAAACCGGTTAATTCTAATCGGAATTGCCAAAAACTCATATAACGGATTTTCAGCTATTTTCGAGCTATTTTCGGACAAATCTGCCCATATCTCCGAAACTATATGTCGTAGAACGGTGAAATTGGTATTTTTGGAAAGATCTCGAAAAAATACAGTAGATGACGTGGTTTCAAACTTTCTATATCGGTTAATTCTATTCGGAATTGCCAAAAACTCATATAACGCATTTTCAGCTATTTTCGAGCTATTTTCGGACAAATCTGCCCATATCTCCGAAACTATAAGTCGTAGAACGGTGAAATCGGTATTTTTGGAAAGATCTCGAAAAAATACAGTAGATGACATGGTTTCAATCTTTCTAAATCGGTTAATTCTATTCGGAATTGCCAAAAACTCATATAACGGATTTTCAGCTATTTTCGAGCTATTTTCGGACAAATCTGCCCCTATCTCCGAAACTATATGTCGTAGAACGGTGAAATCGGTATTTTAGGAAATCTCGAGAAAATACAGTAGATGACGTGGTTTCAAACATTCTAAACCGGTCAATTCTATTCGGAATTGACAGATATAGCGGATTTTCGAGTAGTTTTCGAGCTATTTTCGGACAAATCTGCCCATATCTCCGAAACTATATGTCGTAGAACGAAGAAATCAGTAGTTTTCGAAAGATCTCGAGAAAATGCAGTAGATGACATGATTTCAAACTTTCTAAACCGGTTAATTCTATTCGAAACTGCCAGATAGAGCAGATTTTCGAGTAGTTTTCGAGCAATATTCGGACAAATCTGCCCATATCTCCGAAACTATATGTCGTAGAACGGAGAAATTGGTATTTTTGGAAAGATCTCGAGAAAATCCAGTAGATGACATTGTCTAAAATTTTCTAAACCGGTTAATTCTAATCGGAATTGACAGATACAATGGATTCTCGAGTAGTTTTCGAGCAATATTCGGACAAATCTGCCCATATCTCCGAAACTATATGTCGTAGAACGGTGAAATCGGTATTTCTGTAAAGATCTCGAAAAAATGCAGTAGATGACACAGCTTCAAACTTTCTAAACCGGTTAATTCTAATCGGAATTGCCAAAAACTCATATAACGCAATTTTCAGCTATTTTCGAGCTATTTTCGGACAAATCTGCCCATATCTCCGAAACTATATGTCGTAGAACGGAGAAATCGGTATTTCTGTAAAGATCTCGAAAAAATGCAGTAGATGACACAGCTTCAAACTTTCTAAACCGGTTAATTCTAATCGGAATTGCCAAAAACTCATATAACGCAATTTTCAGCTATTTTCGAGCTATTTTCGCACAAATCTGCCCATATCTCCGAAACTATATGTCGTAGAACAGAGTAATCGATATTTTTGGAAAGATCTCGAAAAAATACAGTAGATGACATTGTTTAAAGCTTTCTTAACCGGTGAATTCTAATCGGAATTGACAGATATATCGGATTTTCGAGTAGTTTTCGAGCAATAATCGGACAAATCTTCCCATATCTCCGAAACAATATGTCGTAGAACGGAGAAATCGGTATTTTTGGAAAAATCTCGAGAAAATACAGTAGATGACATTGGTTAAAGCTTTCTAAACCGGTTAATTCTAACCGGAATTGACAGATATAACGCATTTTCAGCTATTTTCGAGCTATTTTCGAACAAATCTGTCCATATCTCCGAAACTATATATCGTAGAACGTAGAAATCGGTATTTCTGGAAAGATCTCGAAAAAATACAGTCGATGGCATGGTTTAAAGCTTTCTAAACCGGTTAATTCTAATCGAAATTGACAGATATATCGGATTTTCGAGTAGTTTTCGAGCAATATTCAGACAAATCTTCCCATATCTCCGAAACTATAGGTCGTAGAACGGAGAAATCGGTATTTTTGGAAAGATCTCGAAAAAATGCAGTAGATGACACAGCTTCAAACTTTCTAAACCGGTTAATTCTAAACGGAATTGCCAAAAACTCATATAACGGATTTTCAGCTATTTTCGAGCTATTTTCGGACAAATCTACCCCTATCTCCGAAACTATATGTCGTAGAACGGTGAAATCGATATTTTTGGAAAGATCTCGAGAAAATACAGTAGATGACATGGTTTCAAACATTCTAAACCGGTCAATTCTATTCGGAATTGACAGATATAACGCATTTTCAGCTATTTACGAGCTATTTTCGGACAAATCTGCCCATATCTCCGAAACTATATGTCGTAGAACGGAGAAATTGGTATTTTTGGAAAAACTCGAAAAAATACGGTAGATGACATTGTTTAAAGCTTTCTTAATCGGTGAATTCTAATCGGAATTGACAGATATATCGGATTTTCGAGTAGTTTTCGAGCTATTTTCGGACAAATCTGCCCATATCTCCGAAACTATATGTCGTAGAACGAAGAAATCAGTATTTTTCGAAAGATCTCGAGAAAATGCAGTAGATGACATGGTTTCAAACTTTCTAAACCGGTTAATTCTGCTCGGAATTGACAGATATAACGCATTTTCAGCTATTTACGAGCTATTTTCGGACAAATCTGCCCATATCTCCGAAACTATATGTCGTAGAACGGAGAAATTGGTATTTTTGGAAAGATCTCGAGAAAATACAGTAGATGACATTGTCTAAAATTTTCTAAACCGGTTAATTCTAATCGGAATTGACAGATATATCGGATTTTCGAGTAGTTTTCGAGCAATATTCGGACAAATCTTCCCATATCTCCGAAATTATATGTCGTTGAACGGAGAAAATTGTATTTTTGGAAAGATCTCGAGAAAATACACTAGATGACATTGGTTAAAGCTTTCTAAACCGGTTAATTCTAACCGGAATTGACAGATATAACGCATTTTCAGCTATTTTCGAGCTATTTTCGAACAAATCTGTCCATATCTCCGAAACTATATGTCGTAGAACGGAGAAAATGGTATTTTTGGAAAGATCTCGAAAAAATACAGTAGATGACATAGCTTCAAACTTTCTAAACCGGTTAATTCTAATCGGAATTGCCAAAAACTCATATAACGCATTTTCAGCTATTTTCGAGCTATTTTCGAACAAATCTGCCCATATCTCCGAAACTATATGTCGTAGAACGTAGAAATCGGTATTTCTGGAAAGATCTCGAAAAAATACAGTCGATGACATTGTTTAAAGTTTTCTTAATCGGTGAATTCTAATCGGAATTGACAGATATATCGGATTTTCGAGTAGTTTTCGAGCTATTTTCGGACAAATCTGCCCATATCTCCGAAACTATATGTCGTAGAACGGAGAAATTGGTATTTTTGGAAACATCTTGAAAAAATGCAGTAGATGACATGGTTTCAATCTTTCTAAATCGGTTAATTCTATTCGGAATTGCCAAAAACTCATATAACGGATTTTCAGCTATTTTCGAGCTATTTTCGGACAAATCTGCCCCTATCTCCGAAACTATATGTCGTAGAACGGTGAAATCGGTATTTTAGGAAATCTCGAGAAAATACAGTAGATGACGTGGTTTCAAACATTCTAAACCGGTCAATTCTATTCGGAATTGACAGATATAGCGGATTTTCGAGTAGTTTTCGAGCTATTTTCGGACAAATCTGCCCTTATCTCCGAAACTATATGTCGTAGAACGAAGAAATCAGTAGTTTTCGAAAGATCTCGAGAAAATGCAGTAGATGACATGGTTTCAAACTTTCTAAACCGGTTAATTCTGCTCGGAATTGACAGATATAAAGCATTTTCAGCTATTTACGAGCTATTTTCGGACAAATCTGCCCATATCTCCGAAACTATATGTCGTAGAACGGAGAAATTGGTATTTTTGGAAAGATCTCGAGAAAATACCGTAGATGACATGATTTCAAACTTTCTAAACCGGTTAATTCTATTCGAAACTGCCAGATAGAGCAGATTTTCGAGTAGTTTTCGAGCAATATTCGGACAAATCTGCCCATATCTCCGAAACTATATGTCGTAGAACGGAGAAATTGGTATTTTTGGAAAGATCTCGAGAAAATACAGTAGATGACATTGTCTAAAATTTTCTAAACCGGTTAATTCTAGTCGGAATTGACAGATATAACGGATTTTCAGCTATTTACGAGCTATTTTCGGACAAATCTGCCCATATCTCCGAAACTATATGTCGTAGAACGGAGAAATTGGTATTTTTGGAAAGATCTCGAGAAAATACAGTAGATGACATGATTTCAAACTTTCTAAACCGGTTAATTCTATTCGAAACTGCCAGATAGAGCAGATTTTCGAGTAGTTTTCGAGCAATATTCGGACAAATCTGCCCATATCTCCGAAACTATATGTCGTAGAACGGTGAAATCGGTATTTCTGTAAAGATCTCGAAAAAATGCAGTAGATGACACAGCTTCAAACTTTCTAAACCGGTTAATTCTAATCGGAATTGCCAAAAACTCATATAACGCAATTTTCAGCTATTTTCGAGCTATTTTCGGACAAATCTGCCCATATCTCCGAAACTATATGTCGTAGAACGGAGAAATCGGTATTTCTGTAAAGATCTCGAAAAAATGCAGTAGATGACACAGCTTCAAACTTTCTAAACCGGTTAATTCTAATCGGAATTGCCAAAAACTCATATAACGCAATTTTCAGCTATTTTCGAGCTATTTTCGCACAAATCTGCCCATATCTCCGAAACTATATGTCGTAGAACAGAGTAATCGATATTTTTGGAAAGATCTCGAAAAAATACAGTAGATGACATTGTTTAAAGCTTTCTTAACCGGTGAATTCTAATCGGAATTGACAGATATATCGGATTTTCGAGTAGTTTTCGAGCAATAATCGGACAAATCTTCCCATATCTCCGAAACAATATGTCGTAGAACGGAGAAATCGGTATTTTTGGAAAGATCTCGAGAAAATACAGTAGATGACATTGGTTAAAGCTTTCTAAACCGGTTAATTCTAACCGGAATTGACAGATATAACGCATTTTCAGCTATTTTCGAGCTATTTTCGAACAAATCTGTCCATATCTCCGAAACTATATATCGTAGAACGTAGAAATCGGTATTTCTGGAAAGATCTCGAAAAAATACAGTCGATGGCATGGTTTAAAGCTTTCTAAACCGGTTAATTCTAATCGAAATTGACAGATATATCGGATTTTCGAGTAGTTTTCGAGCAATATTCAGACAAATCTTCCCATATCTCCGAAACTATAGGTCGTAGAACGGAGAAATCGGTATTTTTGGAAAGATCTCGAAAAAATGCAGTAGATGACACAGCTTCAAACTTTCTAAACCGGTTAATTCTAAACGGAATTGCCAAAAACTCATATAACGGATTTTCAGCTATTTTCGAGCTATTTTCGGACAAATCTACCCCTATCTCCGAAACTATATGTCGTAGAACGGTGAAATCGATATTTTTGGAAAGATCTCGAGAAAATACAGTAGATGACATGGTTTCAAACATTCTAAACCGGTCAATTCTATTCGGAATTGACAGATATAACGCATTTTCAGCTATTTACGAGCTATTTTCGGACAAATCTGCCCATATCTCCGAAACTATATGTCGTAGAACGGAGAAATTGGTATTTTTGGAAAAACTCGAAAAAATACGGTAGATGACATTGTTTAAAGCTTTCTTAATCGGTGAATTCTAATCGGAATTGACAGATATATCGGATTTTCGAGTAGTTTTCGAGCTATTTTCGGACAAATCTGCCCATATCTCCGAAACTATATGTCGTAGAACGAAGAAATCAGTATTTTTCGAAAGATCTCGAGAAAATGCAGTAGATGACATGGTTTCAAACTTTCTAAACCGGTTAATTCTGCTCGGAATTGACAGATATAACGCATTTTCAGCTATTTACGAGCTATTTTCGGACAAATCTGCCCATATCTCCGAAACTATATGTCGTAGAACGGAGAAATTGGTATTTTTGGAAAGATCTCGAGAAAATACAGTAGATGACATTGTCTAAAATTTTCTAAACCGGTTAATTCTAATCGGAATTGACAGATATATCGGATTTTCGAGTAGTTTTCGAGCAATATTCGGACAAATCTTCCCATATCTCCGAAATTATATGTCGTTGAACGGAGAAAATTGTATTTTTGGAAAGATCTCGAGAAAATACACTAGATGACATTGGTTAAAGCTTTCTAAACCGGTTAATTCTAACCGGAATTGACAGATATAACGCATTTTCAGCTATTTTCGAGCTATTTTCGAACAAATCTGTCCATATCTCCGAAACTATATGTCGTAGAACGGAGAAAATGGTATTTTTGGAAAGATCTCGAAAAAATACAGTAGATGACATAGCTTCAAACTTTCTAAACCGGTTAATTCTAATCGGAATTGCCAAAAACTCATATAACGCATTTTCAGCTATTTTCGAGCTATTTTCGAACAAATCTGCCCATATCTCCGAAACTATATGTCGTAGAACGTAGAAATCGGTATTTCTGGAAAGATCTCGAAAAAATACAGTCGATGACATTGTTTAAAGTTTTCTTAATCGGTGAATTCTAATCGGAATTGACAGATATATCGGATTTTCGAGTAGTTTTCGAGCTATTTTCGGACAAATCTGCCCATATCTCCGAAACTATATGTCGTAGAACGAAGAAATCAGTATTTTTCGAAAGATCTCGAGAAAATGCAGTAGATGACACAGCTTCAAACTTTCTAAACCGGTTAATTCTAATCGGAATTGCAAAAAACTCTTATAACGCAATTTTCAGCTATTTTCGAGCTATTTTCGCACAAATCTGCCCATATCTCCGAAACTATATGTCGTAGAACAGAGTAATCGATATTTTTGGAAAGATCTCGAAAAAATACAGTAGATGACATTGTTTAAAGCTTTCTTAACCGGTGAATTCTAATCGGAATTGACAGATATATCGGATTTTCAGCTATTTTCGAGCTATTTTCGAACAAATCTGTCCATATCTCCGAAACTATATGTCGTAGAACGGAGAAAATGGTATTTTTGGAAAGATCTCGAAAAAATACAGTAGATGACATAGTTTCAAACTTTCTAAACCGGTTAATTCTAATCGGAATTGCCAAAAACTCATATAACGCATTTTCAGCTATTTTCGAGCTATTTTCGAACAAATCTGCCCATATCTCCGAAACTATATGTCGTAGAACGTAGAAATCGGTATTTCTGGAAAGACCTCGAAAAAATACAGTCGATGACATGGTTTAAAGCTTTCTAAACCGGTGAATTCTAATCGGAATTGACAGATATATCGGATTTTCGAGTAGTTTTCGAGCAATATTCGGACAAATCTTCCCATATCTCCGAAACTATATGTCGTAGAACGGAGAAATCGGTATTTTTGGAAAGATCTCGAGAAAATACACTAGATGACATTGGTTAAAGCTTTCTAAACCGGTTAATTCTAACCGGAATTGACAGATATAACGCATTTTCAGCTATTTTCGAGCTATTTTCGAACAAATCTGTCCATATCTCCGAAACTATATGTCGTAGAACGGAGAAAATGGTATTTTTGGAAAAACTCGAAAAAATACGGTAGATGACATTGTTTAAAGCTTTCTTAATCGGTGAATTCTAATCGGAATTGACAGATATATCGGATTTTCGAGTAGTTTTCGAGCTATTTTCGGACAAATCTGCCCATATCTCCGAAACTATATGTCGTAGAACGAAGAAATCAGTATTTTTCGAAAGATCTCGAGAAAATGCAGTAGATGACATGGTTTCAAACTTTCTAAACCGGTTAATTCTGCTCGGAATTGACAGATATAACGCATTTTCAGCTATTTACGAGCTATTTTCGGACAAATCTGCCCATATCTCCGAAACTATATGTCGTAGAACGGAGAAATTGGTATTTTTGGAAAGATCTCGAGAAAATACAGTAGATGACATTGGTTAAAGCTTTCTAAACCGGTTAATTCTAACCGGAATTGACAGATATAACGCATTTTCAGCTATTTTCGAGCTATTTTCGAACAAATCTGTCCATATCTCCGAAACTATATGTCGTAGGACGGAGAAAATGGTATTTTTGGAAAGATCTCGAAAAAATACAGTAGATGACATAGCTTCAAACTTTCTAAACCGGTTAATTCTAATCGGAATTGCCAAAAACTCATATAACGCATTTTCAGCTATTTTCGAGCTATTTTCGAACAAATCTGCCCATATCTCCGAAACTATATGTCGTAGAACGTAGAAATCGGTATTTCTGGAAAGATCTCGAAAAAATACAGTCGATGACATGGTTTAAAGCTTTCTAAACCGGTTAATTCTAATCGAAATTGACAGATATATCGGATTTTCGAGTAGTTTTCGAGCAATATTCGGACAAATCTTCCCATATCTTCGAAACTATATGTCGTAGAACGGAGAAATCGGTATTTTTGGAAAGATCTCGAAAAAATGCAGTAGATGACATAGCTTCAAACTTTCTAAACCGGTTAATTCTAATCGGAATTGCCAAAAACTCTTATAACGCATTTTCAGCTATTTTCGAGCTATTTTCGAACAAATCTGCCCATATCTCCGAAACTATATGTCGTAGAACGTAGAAATCGGTATTTCTGGAAAGATCTCGAAAAAATACAGTCGATGACGTGGTTTAAAGCTTTCTAAACCGGTTAATTCTAATTGAAATTGACAAATATATCGGATTTTCGAGTAGTTTTCGAGCAATATTCGGACAAATCTTCCCATATCTCCGAAACTATATGTCGTAGAACGGAGAAATCGGTATTTTTGGAAAGATCTCGAGAAAATACAGTAGATGACATTGGTTAAAGCTTTCTAAACCGGTTAATTCTAACCGGAATTGACAGATATAACGCATTTTCAGCTATTTTCGAGCTATTTTCGAACAAATCTGTCCATATCTCCGAAACTATATGTCGTAGAACGGAGAAATCGGTATTTTTGGAAAAATCTCGAAAAAATACAGTAGATGTGATGGTTTCAAACTTTCTAATCCGGTTAAATCTAGTCGGAAATGACAGATATAGCGGAATTTCGAGTAGTTTTCGAGCAATATTCGGACAAATCTGCCCCTATCTCCGAAACTATATGTCGTAGAACGGTGAAATCGATATTTTTGGAAAGATCTCGAGAAAATACAGTAGATGACATGGTTTCAAACATTCTAAACCGGTCAATTCTATTCGGAATTGACAGATATAACGCATTTTCAGCTATTTACGAGCTATTTTCGGACAAATCTGCCCATATCTCCGAAACTATATGTCGTAGAACGGAGAAATTGGTATTTTTGGAAAAACTCGAAAAAATACGGTAGATGACATTGTTTAAAGCTTTCTTAATCGGTGAATTCTAATCGGAATTGACAGATATATCGGATTTTCGAGTAGTTTTCGAGCTATTTTCGGACAAATCTGCCCATATCTCCGAAACTATATGTCGTAGAACGAAGAAATCAGTATTTTTCGAAAGATCTCGAGAAAATGCAGTAGATGACATGGTTTCAAACTTTCTAAACCGGTTAATTCTGCTCGGAATTGACAGATATAACGCATTTTCAGCTATTTACGAGCTATTTTCGGACAAATCTGCCCATATCTCCGAAACTATATGTCGTAGAACGTAGAAATTGGTATTTTTGGAAAGATCTCGAGAAAATACAGTAGATGACATTGTCTAAAATTTTCTAAACCGGTTAATTCTAATCGGAATTGACAGATATATCGGATTTTCGAGTAGTTTTCGAGCAATATTCGGACAAATCTTCCCATATCTCCGAAACTATATGTCGTTGAACGGAGAAAATGGTATTTTTGGAAAGATCTCGAGAAAATACACTAGATGACATTGGTTAAAGCTTTCTAAACCGGTTAATTCTAACCGGAATTGACAGATATAACGCATTTTCAGCTATTTTCGAGCTATTTTCGAACAAATCTGTCCATATCTCCGAAACTATATGTCGTAGAACGGAGAAAATGGTATTTTTGGAAAGATCTCGAAAAAATACAGTAGATGACATAGCTTCAAACTTTCTATATCGGTTAATTCTATTCGGAATTGCAAAAAACTCTTATAACGCAATTTTCAGCTATTTTCGAGCTATTTTCGCACAAATCTGCCCATATCTCCGAAACTATATGTCGTAGAACAGAGTAATCGATATTTTTGGAAAGATCTCGAAAAAATACAGTAGATGACATTGTTTAAAGCTTTCTTAACCGGTGAATTCTAATCGGAATTGACAGATATATCGGATTTTCAGCTATTTTCGAGCTATTTTCGAACAAATCTGTCCATATCTCCGAAACTATATGTCGTAGAACGGAGAAAATGGTATTTTTGGAAAGATCTCGAAAAAATACAGTAGATGACATAGTTTCAAACTTTCTAAACCGGTTAATTCTAATCGGAATTGCCAAAAACTCATATAACGCATTTTCAGCTATTTTCGAGCTATTTTCGAACAAATCTGCCCATATCTCCGAAACTATATGTCGTAGAACGTAGAAATCGGTATTTCTGGAAAGATCTCGAAAAAATACAGTCGATGACATGGTTTAAAGCTTTCTAAACCGGTGAATTCTAATCGGAATTGACAGATATATCGGATTTTCGAGTAGTTTTCGAGCAATATTCGGACAAATCTTCCCATATCTCCGAAACTATATGTCGTAGAACGGAGAAATCGGTATTTTTGGAAAGATCTCGAGAAAATACACTAGATGACATTGGTTAAAGCTTTCTAAACCGGTTAATTCTAACCGGAATTGACAGATATAACGCATTTTCAGCTATTTTCGAGCTATTTTCGAACAAATCTGTCCATATCTCCGAAACTATATGTCGTAGAACGGAGAAAATGGTATTTTTGGAAAAACTCGAAAAAATACGGTAGATGACATTGTTTAAAGCTTTCTTAATCGGTGAATTCTAATCGGAATTGACAGATATATCGGATTTTCGAGTAGCTTTCGAGCTATTTTCGGACAAATCTGCCCATATCTCCGAAACTATATGTCGTAGAACGAAGAAATCAGTATTTTTCGAAAGATCTCGAGAAAATGCAGTAGATGACATGGTTTCAAACTTTCTAAACCGGTTAATTCTGCTCGGAATTGACAGATATAACGCATTTTCAGCTATTTACGAGCTATTTTCGGACAAATCTGCCCATATCTCCGAAACTATATGTCGTAGAACGGAGAAATTGGTATTTTTGGAAAGATCTCGAGAAAATACAGTAGATGACATTGTCTAAAATTTTCTAAACCGGTTAATTCTAATCGGAATTGACAGATATATCGGATTTTCGAGTAGTTTTCGAGCAATATTCGGACAAATCTTCCCATATCTCCGAAACTATATGTCGTTGAACGGAGAAATCGGTATTTTTGGAAAGATCTCGAGAAAATACAGTAGAAGACATTGGTTAAAGCTTTCTAAACCGGTTAATTCTAACCGGAATTGACAGATATAACGCATTTTCAGCTATTTTCGAGCTATTTTCGAACAAATCTGTCCATATCTCCGAAACTATATGTCGTAGGACGGAGAAAATGGTATTTTTGGAAAGATCTCGAAAAAATACAGTAGATGACATAGCTTCAAACTTTCTAAACCGGTTAATTCTAATCGGAATTGCCAAAAACTCATATAACGCATTTTCAGCTATTTTCGAGCTATTTTCGAACAAATCTGCCCATATCTCCGAAACTATATGTCGTAGAACGTAGAAATCGGTATTTCTGGAAAGATCTCGAAAAAATACAGTCAATGACATGGTTTAAAGCTTTCTAAACCGGTTAATTCTAATCGAAATTGACAGATATATCGGATTTTCGAGTAGTTTTCGAGCAATATTCGGACAAATCTTCCCATATCTCCGAAACTATATGTCGTAGAACGGAGAAATCGGTATTTTTGGAAAGATCTCGAGAAAATACAGTAGATGACATTGGTTAAAGCTTTCTAAACCGGTTAATTCTAACCGGAATTGACAGATATAACGCATTTTCAGCTATTTTCGAGCTATTTTCGAACAAATCTGTCCATATCTCCGAAACTATATGTCGTAGAACGGAGAAATCGGTATTTTTGGAAAAATCTCGAAAAAATACAGTAGATGTGATGGTTTCAAACTTTCTAATCCGGTTAAATCTAGTCGGAAATGACAGATATAGCGGAATTTCGAGTAGTTTTCGAGCAATATTCGGACAAATCTTCCCATATCTCCGAAACTATATGTCGTAGAACGGAGAAATCGGTATTTTTGGAAAGATCTCGAGAAAATACACTAGATGACATTGGTTAAAGCTTTCTAAACCGGTTAATTCTAACCGGAATTGACAGATATAACGCATTTTCAGCTATTTTCGAGCTATTTTCGAACAAATCTGTCCATATCTCCGAAACTATATGTCGTAGAACGGAGAAAATGGTATTTTTGGAAAGATCTCGAAAAAATACAGTAGATGACATAGCTTCAAACTTTCTAAACCGGTTAATTCTAATCGGAATTGCCAAAAACTCATATAACGCATTTTCAGCTATTTTCGAGCTATTTTCGAACAAATCTGCCCATATCTCCGAAACTATATGTCGTAGAACGTAGAAATCGGTATTTCTGGAAAGATCTCGAAAAAATACAGTCGATGACGTGGTTTAAAGCTTTCTAAACCGGTTAATTCTAATCGAAATTGACAGATATATCGGATTTTCGAGTAGTTTTCGAGCAATATTCGGACAAATCTTCCCATATCTCCGAAACTATATGTCGTAGAACGGAGAAATCGGTATTTTTGGAAAGATCTCGAGAAAATACAGTAGATGACATTGGTTAAAGCTTTCTAAACCGGTTAATTCTAACCGGAATTGACAGATATAACGCATTTTCAGCTATTTTCGAGCTATTTTCGAACAAATCTGTCCATATCTCCGAAACTATATGTCGTAGAACGGAGAAATCGGTATTTTTGGAAAAATCTCGAAAAAATACAGTAGATGTGATGGTTTCAAACTTTCTAATCCGGTTAAATCTAGTCGGAAATGACAGATATAGCGGAATTTCGAGTAGTTTTCGAGCAATATTCGGACAAATCTGCCCCTATCTCCGAAACTATATGTCGTAGAACGGTGAAATCGATATTTTTGGAAAGATCTCGAGAAAATACAGTAGATGACATGGTTTCAAACATTCTAAACCGGTCAATTTTATTCGGAATTGACAGATATAACGCATTTTCAGCTATTTACGAGCTATTTTCGGACAAATCTGCCCATATCTCCGAAACTATATGTCGTAGAACGGAGAAATTGGTATTTTTGGAAAAACTCGAAAAAATACGGTAGATGACATTGTTTAAAGCTTTCTTAATCGGTGAATTCTAATCGGAATTGACAGATATATCGGATTTTCGAGTAGTTTTCGAGCTATTTTCGGACAAATCTGCCCATATCTCCGAAACTATATGTCGTAGAACGAAGAAATCAGTATTTTTCGAAAGATCTCGAGAAAATGCAGTAGATGACATGGTTTCAAACTTTCTAAACCGGTTAATTCTGCTCGGAATTGACAGATATAACGCATTTTCAGCTATTTACGAGCTATTTTCGGACAAATCTGCCCATATCTCCGAAACTATATGTCGTAGAACGGAGAAATTGGTATTTTTGGAAAGATCTCGAGAAAATACAGTAGATGACATTGTCTAAAATTTTCTAAACCGGTTAATTCTAATCGGAATTGACAGATATATCGGATTTTCGAGTAGTTTTCGAGCAATATTCGGACAAATCTTCCCATATCTCCGAAACTATATGTCGTTGAACGGAGAAAATGGTATTTTTGGAAAGATCTCGAGAAAATACACTAGATTACATTGGTTAAAGCTTTCTAAACCGGTTAATTCTAATCGGAATTGCCAAAAAACTCATATAACGCATTTTCAGCTATTTTCGAGCTATTTTCGAACAAATCTGCCCATATCTCCGAAACTATATGTCGTAGAACGTAGAAATCGGTATTTCTGGAAAGATCTCGAAAAAATACAGTCGATGACATTGTTTAAAGCTTTCTTAATCCGTGAATTCTAATCGGAATTGACAGATATATCGGATTTTCGAGTAGTTTTCGAGCTATTTTCGGACAAATCTGCCCATATCTCCGAAACTATATGTCGTAGAACGAAGAAATCAGTATTTTTCGAAAGATCTCGAGAAAATGCAGTAGATGACACAGCTTCAAACTTTCTAAACCGGTTAATTCTAATCGGAATTGCAAAAAACTCTTATAACGCAATTTTCAGCTATTTTCGAGCTATTTTCGCACAAATCTGCCCATATCTCCGAAACTATATGTCGTAGAACAGAGTAATCGATATTTTTGGAAAGATCTCGAAAAAATACAGTAGATGACATTGTTTAAAGCTTTCTTAACCGGTGAATTCTAATCGGAATTGACAGATATATCGGATTTTCAGCTATTTTCGAGCTATTTTCGAACAAATCTGTCCATATCTCCGAAACTATATGTCGTAGAACGGAGAAAATGGTATTTTTGGAAAGATCTCGAAAAAATACAGTAGATGACATAGCTTCAAACTTTCTAAACCGGTTAATTCTAATCGGAATTGCCAAAAACTCATATAACGCATTTTCAGCTATTTTCGAGCTATTTTCGAACAAATCTGCCCATATCTCCGAAACTATATGTCGTAGAACGGTGAAATCGGTATTTTTGGAAAGATCTCGAGAAAATACAGTAGATGACGTGGTTTCAAATATTCTAAACCGGTCAATTCTATTCGGAATTGACAGATATAGCGGATTTTCGAGTAGTTTTCGAGCAATATTCGGACAAATCTGCCCATATCTCCGAAACTATATGTCGTAGAACGGTGAAATTGGTATTTCTGGAAAGATCTCGAAAAAATATAGTCGATGACATTGGTTAAAGCTTTCTAAACCGGTTAATTCTAACCGGAATTGACAGATATAACGCATTTTCAGCTATTTTCGAGCTATTTTCGAACAAATCTGTCCATATCTCCGAAACTATATGTCGTAGAACGGAGAAATCGGTATTTTTGGAAAAATCTCGAAAAAATACAGTAGATGTGATGGTTTCAAACTTTCTAATCCGGTTAAATCTAGTCGGAAATGACAGATATAGCGGAATTTCGAGTAGTTTTCGAGCAATATTCGGACAAATCTGCCCCTATCTCCGAAACTATATGTCGTAGAACGGTGAAATCGATATTTTTGGAAAGATCTCGAGAAAATACAGTAGATGACATGGTTTCAAACATTCTAAACCGGTCAATTCTATTCGGAATTGACAGATATAACGCATTTTCAGCTATTTACGAGCTATTTTCGGACAAATCTGCCCATATCTCCGAAACTATATGTCGTAGAACGGAGAAATTGGTATTTTTGGAAAAACTCGAAAAAATACGGTAGATGACATTGTTTAAAGCTTTCTTAATCGGTGAATTCTAATCGGAATTGACAGATATATCGGATTTTCGAGTAGTTTTCGAGCTATTTTCGGACAAATCTGCCCATATCTCCGAAACTATATGTCGTAGAACGAAGAAATCAGTATTTTTCGAAAGATCTCGAGAAAATGCAGTAGATGACATGGTTTCAAACTTTCTAAACCGGTTAATTCTGCTCGGAATTGACAGATATAACGCATTTTCAGCTATTTACGAGCTATTTTCGGACAAATCTGCCCATATCTCCGAAACTATATGTCGTAGAACGGAGAAATTGGTATTTTTGGAAAGATCTCGAGAAAATACAGTAGATGACATTGTCTAAAATTTTCTAAACCGGTTAATTCTAATCGGAATTGACAGATATATCGGATTTTCGAGTAGTTTTCGAGCAATATTCGGACAAATCTTCCCATATCTCCGAAACTATATGTCGTTGAACGGAGAAAATGGTATTTTTGGAAAGATCTCGAGAAAATACACTAGATTACATTGGTTAAAGCTTTCTATACCGGTTAATTCTAATCGGAATTGCCAAAAAACTCATATAACGCATTTTCAGCTATTTTCGAGCTATTTTCGAACAAATCTGCCCATATCTCCGAAACTATATGTCGTAGAACGTAGAAATCGGTATTTCTGGAAAGATCTCGAAAAAATACAGTCGATGACATTGTTTAAAGCTTTCTTAATCCGTGAATTCTAATCGGAATTGACAGATATATCGGATTTTCGAGTAGTTTTCGAGCTATTTTCGGACAAATCTGCCCATATCTCCGAAACTATATGTCGTAGAACGAAGAAATCAGTATTTTTCGAAAGATCTCGAGAAAATGCAGTAGATGACACAGCTTCAAACTTTCTAAACCGGTTAATTCTAATCGGAATTGCAAAAAACTCTTATAACGCAATTTTCAGCTATTTTCGAGCTATTTTCGCACAAATCTGCCCATATCTCCGAAACTATATGTCGTAGAACAGAGTAATCGATATTTTTGGAAAGATCTCGAAAAAATACAGTAGATGACATTGTTTAAAGCTTTCTTAACCGGTGAATTCTAATCGGAATTGACAGATATATCGGATTTTCAGCTATTTTCGAGCTATTTTCGAACAAATCTGTCCATATCTCCGAAACTATATGTCGTAGAACGGAGAAAATGGTATTTTTGGAAAGATCTCGAAAAAATACAGTAGATGACATAGCTTCAAACTTTCTAAACCGGTTAATTCTAATCGGAATTGCCAAAAACTCATATAACGCATTTTCAGCTATTTTCGAGCTATTTTCGAACAAATCTGCCCATATCTCCGAAACTATATGTCGTAGAACGGTGAAATCGGTATTTTTGGAAAGATCTCGAGAAAATACAGTAGATGACGTGGTTTCAAATATTCTAAACCGGTCAATTCTATTCGGAATTGACAGATATAGCGGATTTTCGAGTAGTTTTCGAGCAATATTCGGACAAATCTGCCCATATCTCCGAAACTATATGTCGTAGAACGGTGAAATTGGTATTTCTGGAAAGATCTCGAAAAAATACAGTCGATGACATGGTTTCAATCTTTCTAAATCGGTTAATTCTATTCGGAATTGCCAAAAACTCATATAACGGATTTTCAGCTATTTTCGAGCTATTTTCGGACAAATCTGCCCCTATCTCCGAAACTATATGTCGTAGAACGGTGAAATCGGTATTTTTGGAAAGATCTCGAGAAAATACAGTAGATGACGTGGTTTCAAATATTCTAAACCGGTCAATTCTATTCGGAATTGACAGATATAGCGGATTTTCGAGTAGTTTTCGAGCAATATTCGGACAAATCTGCCCATATCTCCGAAACTATATGTCGTAGAACGGTGAAATTGGTATTTTTGGAAACATCTCGAAAAAATGCAGTAGATGACATGGTTTCAAACTTTCTAAATCGGTTAATTCTATTCGGAATTGCCAAAAAATCATATAACGAATTTTCAGCTATTTTCGAGCTATTTTCGGACAAATCTGCCCCTATCTCCGAAACTATATGTCCTAGAACGGTGAAATCGGTATTTTTGGAAAGATCTCGAGAAAATACAGTAGATGACATGGTTTCAAACATTCTAAACCGGTCAAATCTATTCGGAATTGACAGATATAACGGATTTTCGAGTAGTTTTCGGGCAATATTCGGACAAATCTGCTCATATCTCGGCAACTATATGTCGTAGAACGGTGAAATTGGTATTTTTGGAAAGATCTCGAAAAAATACAGTAGATGACGTGGTTTCAAATATTCTAAACCGGTCAATTCTATTCGGAATTGACAGATATAGCGGATTTTCGAGTAGTTTTCGAGCAATATTCGGACAAATCTGCCCATATCTCCGAAACTATATGTCGTAGAACGGTGAAATTGGTATTTTTGGAAACATCTCGAAAAAATGCAGTAGATGACATGGTTTCAAACTTTCTAAATCGGTTAATTCTATTCGGAATTGCCAAAAAATCATATAACGGATTTTCAGCTATTTTCGAGCTATTTTCGGACAAATCTGCCCCTATCTCCGAAACTATATGTTCTAGAACGGTGAAATCGGTATTTTTGGAAAGATCTCGAGAAAATACAGTAGATGACATGGTTCAAACATTCTAAACCGGTCAATTCTATTCGGAATTGACAGATATAGCGGATTTTCGAGTAGTTTTCGAGCAATATTCGGACAAATCTGCCCATATCTCCGAAACTATATGTCGTAGAACGGTGAAATCAGTATTTTTCGAAAGATCTCGAGAAAATGCAGTAGATGACATGGTTTCAAACTTTCTAAACCGGTTAATTCTGCTCGGAATTGACAGATATAACGCATTTTCAGCTATTTACGAGCTATTTTCGGACAAATCTGCCCATATCTCCGAAACTATATGTCGTAGAACGGAGAAATTGGCATTTTTGGAAAAATCTCGAGAAAATACAGTAGATGACATTGTCTAAAATTTTCTAAACCGGTTAATTCTAATCGGAATTGACAGATATATCGGATTTTCGAGTAGTTTTCGAGCAATATTCGGACAAATCTTCCCATATCTCCGAAACTATATGTCGTTGAACGGAGAAATCGGTATTTTCGGAAAGATCTCGAGAAAATACAGTAGATGACATTGGTTAAAGCTTTCTAAACCGGTTAATTCTAACCGGAATTGACAGATATAACGCATTTTCAGCTATTTTCGAGCTATTTTCGAACAAATCTGTCCATATCTCCGAAACTATATGTCGTAGAACGGAGAAAATGGTATTTTTGGAAAGATCTCGAAAAAATACAGTAGATGACATAGCTTCAAACTTTCTAAACCGGTTAATTCTAATCGGAATTGCCAAAAACTCATATAACGCATTTTCAGCTATTTTCGAGCTATTTTCGAACAAATCTGCCCATATCTCCGAAACTATATGTCGTAGAACGTAGAAATCGGTATTTCTGGAAAGATCTCGAAAAAATATAGTCGATAACATGGTTTAAAGCTTTCTAAACCGGTTAATTCTAATCGAAATTGACAGATATATCGGATTTTCGAGTAGTTTTCGAGCAATATTCGGACAAATCTTCCCATATCTTCGAAACTATATGTCGTAGAACGGAGAAATCGGTATTTTTGGAAAGATCTCGAAAAAATGCAGTAGATGACACAGCTTCAAACTTTCTAAACCGGTTAATTCTAATCGGAATTGCCAAAAACTCATATAACGCAATTTTCAGCTATTTTCGAGCTATTTTCGCACAAATCTGCCCATATCTCCGAAACTATATGTCGTAGAACAGAGTAATCGATATTTTTGGAAAGATCTCGAAAAAATACAGTAGATGACATTGTTTGAAGCTTTCTTAACCGGTGAATTCTAATCGGAATTGACAGATATATCGGATTTTCGAGTAGTTTTCGAGCAATATTCGGACAAATCTTCCCATATCTCCGAAACTATATGTCGTAGAACGGAGAAATCGGTATTTTTGGAAAGATCTCGAGAAAATACAGTAGATGACATAGCTTCAAACTTTCTAAACCGGTTAATTCTAATCGGAATTGCCAAAAACTCATATAACGCATTTTCAGCTATTTTCGAGCTATTTTCGAACAAATCTGCCCATATCTCCGAAACTATATGTCGTAGAACGGAGAAAATGGTATTTTTGGAAAGATCTCGAAAAAATACAGTAGATGACATAGCTTCAAACTTTCTAAACCGGTTAATTCTAATCGGAATTGCCAAAAACTCATATAACGCATTTTCAGCTATTTTCTAGCTATTTTCGAACAAATCTGCCCATATCTCCGAAACTATATGTCGTAGAACGTAGAAATCGGTATTTCTGGAAAGATCTCGAAAAAATACAGTAGATGACATAGCTTCAAACTTTCTAAACCGGTTAATTCTAATCGGAATTGCCAAAAACTCATATAACGCATTTTCAGCTATTTTCGAGCTATTTTCGGACAAATCTGCCCCTATCTCCGAAACTATATGTCGTAGAACGGAGAAATCGGTATTTTTGGAAAGATCTTGAGAAAATACAGTAGATGACATTGGTTAAAGCTTTCTAAACCGGTTAATTCTAACCGGAATTGACAGATATAACGCATTTTCAGCTATTTTCGAGCTATTTTCGAACAAATCTGTCCATTTCTCCGAAACTATATGTCGTAGAACGGAGAAAATGGTATTTTTGGAAAGATCTCGAAAAAATACAGTAGATGACATAGCTTCAAACTTTCTAAACCGGTTAATTCTAATCGGAATTGCCAAAAACTCATATAACGCATTTTCAGCTATTTTCGAGCTATTTTCGAACAAATCTGCCCATATCTCCGAAACTATATGTCGTAGAACGTAGAAATCGGTATTTCTGGAAAGATCTCGAAAAAATACAGTTGATGACATGGTTTAAAGCTTTCTAAACCGATTAATTCTAATCGAAATTGACAGATATATCGGATTTTCGAGTAGTTTTCGAGCAATATTCGGACAAATCTTCCCATATCTCCGAAACTATATGTCGTAGAACGGAGAAATCGGTATTTTTGGAAAGATCTCGAGAAAATACAGTAGATGACATGGTTTAAAGCTTTCTAAACCGGTTAATTCTAACCGGAATTGACAGATATAACGCATTTTCAGCTATTTTCGAGCTATTTTCGAACAAATCTGTCCATATCTCCGAAACTATATGTCGTAGAACGGAGAAAATGGTATTTTTGGAAAGATCTCGAAAAAATACAGTAGATGACATAGCTTCAAACTTTCTAAACCGGTTAATTCTAATCGGAATTGCCAAAAACTCATATAACGCAATTTTCAGCTATTTTCGAGCTATTTTCGCACAAATCTGCCCATATCTCCGAAACTATATGTCGTAGAACAGAGTAATCGATATTTTTGGAAAGATCTCGAAAAAATACAGTAGATGACATTGTTTGAAGCTTTCTTAACCGGTGAATTCTAATCGGAATTGACAGATATATCGGATTTTCGAGTAGTTTTCGAGCAATATTCGGACAAATCTTCCCATATCTCCGAAACTATATGTCGTAGAACGGAGAAATCGGTATTTTTGGAAAGATCTCGAGAAAATACAGTAGATGACATTGGTTAAAGCTTTCTAAACCGGTTAATTCTAACCGGAATTGACAGATATAACGCATTTTCAGCTATTTTCGAGCTATTTTCGAACAAATCTGTCCATATCTCCGAAACTATATGTCGTAGAACAGAGTAATCGATATTTTTGGAAAGATCTCGAAAAAATACAGTTGATGACATGGTTTAAAGCTTTCTAAACCGATTAATTCTAATCGAAATTGACAGATATATCGGATTTTCGAGTAGTTTTCGAGCAATATTCGGACAAATCTTCCCATATCTCCGAAACTATATGTCGTAGAACGGAGAAATCGGTATTTTTGGAAAGATCCCGAGAAAATACAGTAGATGACATTGGTTAAAGCTTTCTAAACCGGTTAATTCTAACCGGAATTGACAGATATAAAGCATTTTCAGCTATTTTCGAGCTATTTTCGAACAAATCTGTCCATATCTCCGAAACTATATGTCGTAGAACGGAGAAATCGGTATTTTTGGAAAAATCTCGAAAAAATACAGTAGATGTGATGGTTTCAAACTTTATAATCCGGTTAAATCTAGTCGGAAATGACAGATATATCGGATTTTCGAGTAGTTTTCGAGCAATATTCGGACAAATCTTCCCATATCTCCGAAACTATATGTCGTAGAACGGAGAAATCGGTATTTTTGGAAAGATCTCGAGAAAATACAGTAGATGACATTGGTTAAAGCTTTCTAAACCGGTTAATTCTAACCGGAATTGACAGATATAAAGCATTTTCAGCTATTTTCGAGCTATTTTCGAACAAATCTGTCCATATCTCCGAAACTATATGTCGTAGAACGGAGAAATCGGTATTTTTGGAAAAATCTCGAAAAAATACAGTAGATGTGATGGTTTCAAACTTTCTAATCCGGTTAAATCTAGTCGGAAATGACAGATATAGCGGATTTTCGAGTAGTTTTCGAGCAATATTCGGACAAATCTGCCCATATCTCCGAAACTATATGTCGTAGAACGGTGAAATTGGTATTTTTGGAAAGATCTCTAAAAAATACAGTAGATGACATGGTTTCAAACTTTCTAAACCGGTTAATTCTAATCGGAATTCCCAAAAACTCATATAACGCATTTTCAGCTATTTTCGAGCTATTTTCGAACAAATCTGCCCATATCTCCGAAACTATATGTCGTAGAACGGAGAAATTGGTATTTTTGGAAAAACTCGAAAAAATACGGTAGATGACATTGTTTAAAGCTTTCTTAATCGGTGAATTCTAATCGGAATTGACAGATATATCAGATTTTCGAGTAGTTTTCGAGCTATTTTCGGACAAATCTGCCCATATCTCCGAAACTATATGTCGTAGAACGAAGAAATCAGTATTTTTCGAAAGATCTCGAGAAAATGCAGTAGATGACATGGTTTCAAACTTTCTAAACCGGTTAATTCTGCTCGGAATTGACAGATATAACGCATTTTCAGCTATTTACGAGCTATTTTCGGACAAATCTGCCCATATCTCCGAAACTATATGTCGTAGAACGGAGAAAATGGTATTTTTGGAAAGATCTCGAAAAAATACAGTAGATGACATAGCTTCAAACTTTCTAAACCGGTTAATTCTAATCGGAATTGCCAAAAACTAATATAACGCATTTTCAGCTATTTTCGAGCTATTTTCGAACAAATCTGCCCATATCTCCGAAACTATATGTCGTAGAACGTAGAAATCGGTATTTCTGGAAAGATCTCGAAAAAATACAGTCGATGACATGGTTTAAAGCTTTCTAAACAACGGTTAAATCTAGTCGGAAATGACAGATATAGCGGATTTTCGAGTAGTTTTCGAGCAATATTCGGACAAATCTGCCCATATCTCCGAAACTATATGTCGTAGAACGGTGAAATTGGTATTTTTGGAAAGATCTCTAAAAAATACAGTAGATGACATGGTTTCAAACTTTCTATATCGGTTAATTCTATTCGGAATTGCCAAAAACTCATATAACGCATTTTCAGCTATTTTCGAGCTATTTTCGGACAAATCTGCCCATATCTCCGAAACTATATGTCGTAGAACGGTGAAATCGGTATTTTTGGAAAGATCTCGAAAAAATACAGTAGATGACATTGTTTAAAGCTTTCTTAATCGGTGAATTCTAATCGGAATTGACAGATATATCGGATTTTCGAGTAGTTTTCGAGCAATATTCGGACAAATCTTCCCATATCTCCGAAACTATATGTCGTAGAACGGAGAAATCGGTATTTTTGGAAAGATCTCGAGAAAATACACTAGATGACATTGGTTAAAGCTTTCTAAACCGGTTAATTCTAACCGGAATTGACAGATATAACGCATTTTCAGCTATTTTCGAGCTATTTTCGAACAAATCTGTCCATATCTCCGAAACTATATGTCGTAGAACGGAGAAAATGGTATTTTTGGAAAGATCTCGAAAAAATACAGTAGATGATATAGCTTCAAACTTTCTAAACCGGTTAATTCTTATCGCAATTGCCAAAAACTCATATAACGCATTTTCAGCTATTTTCGAGCTATTTTCGAACAAATCTGCCCATATCTCCGAAACTATATGTCGTAGAACGGTGAAATTGGTATTTTTGGAAAGATCTCGAAAAAGTGCACGGGATGACATTGTTTCAAACTTTCTAAAGCAGTTAAATCTAATCGGAAATGACAGATATAACGCATTTTCAGCTATTTTCGAGCTATTTTCGGACAAATCTGCCCATATCTCCGAAACTATATGTCGTAGAACGAAGAAATCAGTATTTTTCGAAAGATCTCGAGAAAATGCAGTAGATGACATGGTTTCAAACTTTCTAAACCGGTTAATTCTGCTCGGAATTGACAGATATAACGCATTTTCAGCTATTTACGAGCTATTTTCGGACAAATCTGCCCATATCTCCGAAACTATATGTCGTAGAACGAAGAAATCAGTATTTTTGGAAAGATCTCGAGAAAATACAGTAGATGACGTGGTTTCAAATATTCTAAACCGGTCAATTCTATTCGGAATTGACAGATATAGCGGATTTTCGAGTAGTTTTCGAGCAATATTCGGACAAATCTGCCCCTATCTCCGAAACTATATGTCGTAGAACGGTGAAATCGGTATTTTTGGAAAGATCTCGAAAAAATACAGTAGATGACATAGCTTCAAACTTTCTAAACCGGTTAATTCTAATCGGAATTGCCAAAAACTCATATAACGCAATTTTCAGCTATTTTCGAGCTATTTTCGCACAAATCTGCCCATATCTCCGAAACTATATGTCGTAGAACAGGGTAATCGATATTTTTGGAAAGATCTCGAAAAAATACAGTAGATGACATTGTTTGAAGCTTTCTTAACCGGTGAATTCTAATCGGAATTGACAGATATATCGGATTTTCGAGTAGTTTTCGAGCAATATTCGGACAAATCTTCCCATATCTCCGAAACTATATGTCGTAGAACGGAGAAATCGGTATTTTTGGAAAGATCTCGAGAAAATACAGTAGATGACATTGGTTAAAGCTTTCTAAACCGGTTAATTCTAACCGGAATTGACAGATATATCGCATTTTCAGCTATTTTCGAGCTATTTTCGAACAAATCTGTCCATATCTCCGAAACTATATGTCGTAGAACGGAGAAATTGGTATTTTTGGAAAGATCTCGAGAAAATACAGTAGATGACATTGGTTAAAGCTTTCTAAACCGGTTAATTCTAACCGGAATTGACAGATATAACGCATTTTCAGCTATTTTCGAGCTATTTTCGAACAAATCTGTCCATATCTCCGAAACTATATGTCGTAGAACGGAGAAAATGGTATTTTTGGAAAGATCTCGAAAAAATACAGTAGATGACATAGCTTCAAACTTTCTAAACCGGTTAATTCTAATCGGAATTGCCAAAAACTCATATAACGCATTTTCAGCTATTTTCGAGCTATTTTCGAACAAATCTGCCCATATCTCCGAAACTATATGTCGTAGAACGTAGAAATCGGTATTTCTGGAAAGATCTCGAAAAAATACAGTTGATGACATGGTTTAAAGCTTTCTAAACCGATTAATTCTAATCGAAATTGACAGATATAAAGCATTTTCAGCTATTTTCGAGCTATTTTCGAACAAATCTGTCCATATCTCCGAAACTATATGTCGTAGAACGGAGAAATCGGTATTTTTGGAAAAATCTCGAAAAAATACAGTAGATGTGATGGTTTCAAACTTTCTAATCCGGTTAAATCTAGTCGGAAATGACAGATATAGCGGATTTTCGAGTAGTTTTCGAGCAATATTCGGACAAATCTGCCCATATCTCCGAAACTATATGTCGTAGAACGGTGAAATTGGTATTTTTGGAAAGATCTCTTAAAAATACAGTAGATGACATGGTTTCAAACTTTCTATATCGGTTAATTCTATTCGGAATTGCCAAAAACTCATATAACGCATTTTCAGCTATTTTCGAGCTATTTTCGGACAAATCTGCCCATATCTCCGAAACTATATGTCGTAGAACGGTGAAATCGGTATTTTTGGAAAGATCTCGAAAAAATACAGTAGATGACATGGTTTCAATCTTTCTAAATCGGTTAATTCTATTCGGAATTGCCAAAAACTCATATAACGGATTTTCAGCTATTTTCGAGCTATTTTCGGACAAATCTGCCCCTATCTCCGAAACTATATGTCGTAGAACGGTGAAATCGGTATTTTTGGAAAGATCTCGAGAAAATACAGTAGATGACGTGGTTTCAAATATTCTAAACCGGTCAATTCTATTCGGACTTGACAGATATAGCGGATTTTCGAGTAGTTTTCGAGCAATATTCGGACAAATCTGCCCATATCTCCGAAACTATATGTCGTAGAACGGTGAAATTGGTATTTTTGGAAACATCTCGAAAAAATGCAGTAGATGACATGGTTTCAAACTTTCTAAATCGGTTAATTCTATTCGGAATTGCCAAAAACTCATATAACGGATTTTCAGCTATTTTCGAGCTATTTTCGGACAAATCTGCCCCTATCTCCGAAACTATATGTCGTAGAACGGTGAAATCGGTATTTTTGGAAAGATCTCGAGAAAATACAGTAGATGACATGGTTTCAAACATTCTAAACCGGTCAATTCTATTCGGAATTGACAGATATAACGGATTTTCGAGTAGTTTTCGAGCAATATTCGGACAAATCTGCTCATATCTCGGCAACTATATGTCGTAGAACGGTGAAATTGGTATTTTTGGAAAGATCTCGAGAAGATACAGTAGATGACATGATTTCAAACTTTCTAAACCGGTTAATTCTGCTCGGAATTGACAGATATAACGCATTTTCAGCTATTTACGAGCTATTTTCGGACAAATCTGCCCATATCTCCGAAACTATATGTCGTAGAACGGAGAAATTGGTATTTTTGGAAAAACTCGAAAAAATACGGTAGATGACATTGTTTAAAGCTTTCTTAACCGGTGAATTCTAATCGGAATTGACAGATATATCGGATTTTCGAGTAGTTTTCGAGCTATTTTCGGACAAATCTGCCCATATCTCCGAAACTATATGTCGTAGAACGAAGAAATCAGTATTTTTCGAAAGATCTCGAGAAAATGCAGTAGATGACATGGTTTCAAACTTTCTAAACCGGTTAATTCTGCTCGGAATTGACAGATATAACGCATTTTCAGCTATTTACGAGCTATTTTTGGACAAATCTGCCCATATCTCCGAAACTACATGTCGTAGAACGGAGAAATTGGTATTTTTGGAAAGATCTGGAAAAATTACAGTAGATGACATAGCTTCAAACTTTCTAAACCGGTTAATTCTAATCGGAATTGTCAAAAACTCATATAACGCATTTTCAGCTATTTTCGAGCTATTTTCGAACAAATCTGCCCATATCTCCGAAACTATATGTCGTAGAACGTAGAAATCGGTATTTCTGGAAAGATCTCGAGAAAATACAGTAGATGACATGATTTTAAACTTTCTAAACCGGTTAATTCTATTCGAAACTGCCAGATAGAGCAGATTTTCGAGTAGTTTTCGAGCAATATTCGGACAAATCTGCCCATATCTCCGAAACTATATGACGTAGAACGGAGAAATTGGTATTTTTGGAAAGATCTCGAGAAAATACAGTAGATGACATTGTCTAAAATTTTCTAAACCGGTTAATTCTAATCGGAATTGACAGATATAACGGATTCTCGAGTAGTTTTCGAGCAATATTCGGACAAATCTACCCATATCTCCGAAACTATATGTCGTAGAACGGAGAAATCGGTATTTCTGTAAAGATCTCGAAAAAATGCAGTAGATGACATAGCTTCAAACTTTCTAAACCGGTTTATTCTAATCGGAATTGCCAAAAACTCATATAACGCAATTTTCAGCTATTTTCCAGCTATTTTCGCACAAATCTGCCCATATCTCCGAAACTATATGTCGTAGAACAGAGTAATCGATATTTTTGGAAAGATCTCGAAAAAATACAGTAGATGACATTGTTTAAAGCTTTCTTAACCGGTGAATTCTAATCGGAATTGACAGATATATCGGATTTTCGAGTAGTTTTCGAGCAATATTCGGACAAATCTTCCCATATCTCCGAAACTATATGTCGTAGAACGGAGAAAATGGTATTTTTGGAAAGATCTCGAAAAAATACAGTAGATGACATAGCTTCAAACTTTCTAAACCGGTTAATTCTAATCGGAATTGCCAAAAACTCATATAACGCATTTTCAGCTATTTTCGAGCTATTTTCGAACAAATCTGCCCATATCTCCGAAACTATATGTCGTAGAACGTAGAAATCGGTATTTCTGGAAAGATCTCGAAAAAATACAGTCGATGACATGGTTTAAAGCTTTCTAAACCGGTTAATTCTAATCGAAATTGACAGATATATCGGATTTTCGAGTAGTTTTCGAGCAATATTCGGACAAATCTTCCCATATCTCCGAAACTATATGTCGTAGAACGGAGAAATCGGTATTTTTGGAAAGATCTCGAGAAAATACAGTAGATGACATTGGTTAAAGCTTTCTAAACCGGTTAATTCTAACCGGAATTGACAGATATAACGCATTTTCAGCTATTTTCGAGCTATTTTCGAACAAATCTGTCCATATCTCCGAAACTATATGTCGTAGAACGGAGAAATCGGTATTTTTGGAAAAATCTCGAAAAAATACAGTAGATGTGATGGTTTCAAACTTTCTAATCCGGTTAAATCTAGTCGGAAATGACAGATATAGCGGATTTTCGAGTAGTTTTCGAGCAATATTCGGACAAATCTGCCCATATCTCCGAAACTATATGTCGTAGAACGGTGAAATTGGCATTTTTGGAAAGATCTCGAAAAAATACAGTAGATGACATGGTTTAAAGCTTTCTAAACCGGTTAATTCTAATCGGAATTGACAGATATATCGGATTTTCGAGTAGTTTTCGAGCAATATTCGGACAAATCTGCCCATATCTCCGAAACTATATGTCGTAGAACGGAGAAAATGGTATTTTTGGAAAGATCTCGAAAAAATACAGTAGATGACATGGTTTCAAACTTTCTAAACCGGTTAATTCTAATCGGAATTGCCAAAAACTCATATAACGCATTTTCAGCTATTTTCGAGCTATTTTCGGACAAATCTGCCCCTATCTCCGAAACTATATGTCGTAGAACGGTGAAATCGGTATTTCTGGAAAGATCTCTAAAAAATGCAGTAGATGACATAGCTTCAAACTTTCTAAACCGGTTAATTCTAATCGGAATTGCCAAAAACTCATATAACGCAATTTTCAGCTATTTTCGAGCTATTTTCGCACAAATCTGCCCATATCTCCGAAACTATATGTCGTAGAACAGAGTAATCGGTATTTGTGCAAAGATCTCGAAAAAATACAGTAGATGACATTGTCTAAAATTTTCTAAACCGGTTAATTCTAATCGGAATTGACAGATATAACGGATTCTCGAGTAGTTTTCGAGCAATATTCGGACAAATCTACCCATATCTCCGAAACTATATGTCGTAGAACGGAGAAATCGGTATTTCTGGAAAGATCTCTAAAAAATGCAGTAGATGACATAGCTTCAAACTTTCTAAACCGGTTAATTCTAATCGGAATTGCCAAAAACTCATATAACGCAATTTTCAGCTATTTTCGAGCTATTTTCGCACAAATCTGCCCATATCTCCGAAACTATATGTCGTAGAACAGAGTAATCGATATTTTTGGAAAGATCTCGAGAAAATGCAGTAGATGACATGGTTTAAAGCTTTCTAAACTGGTTAATTCTAATCGGAATTGACAGATATAGCGGATTCTCGAGTAGTTTTCGAGCAATATTCCGACAAATCTGCCCATATCTCCGAAACTATATGTCGTAGAACGGAGAAATCGGTATTTGTGCAAAGATCTCGAAAAAATACAGTAGATGACATTGTTTAAAATTTTCTAAACTGGTTAATTCTAATCGGAATTGACAGATATAACGGATTCTCGAGTAGTTTTCGAGCAATATTCGGACAAATCTACCCATATCTCCGAAACTATATGTCGTAGAACGGAGAAATCGGTATTTCTGGAAAGATCTCGAAAAAATGCAGTAGATGACATAGCTTCAAACTTTCTAAACCGGTTAATTCTAATCGGAATTGCCAAAAACTCATATAACGCAATTTTCAGCTATTTTCGAGCTATTTTCGCACAAATCTGCCCATATCTCCGAAACTATATGTCGTAGAACAGAGTAATCGATATTTTTGGAAAGATCTCGAAAAAATACAGTAGATGACATTGTTTAAAGCTTTCTAAACCGGTTAATTCTAATCGGAATTGACAGATATAACGGATTCTCGAGTAGTTTTCGAGCAATATTCGGACAAATCTAACCATATCTCCGAAACTATATGTCGTAGAACGGAGAAATCGGTATTTCTGTAAAGATCTCTAAAAAATGCAGTAGATGACATAGCTTCAAACTTTCTAAACCGGTTAATTCTAATCGGAATTGCCAAAAACTCATATAACGCAATTTTCAGCTATTTTCGAGCTATTTTCGCACAAATCTGCCCATATCTCCGGAACTATATGTCGTAGAACGGAGAAATCGGTATTTGTGCAAAGATCTCGAAAAAATACAGTAGATGACATTGTTTAAAATTTTCTAAACTGGTTAATTCTAATCGGAATTGACAGATATAACGGATTCTCGAGTAGTTGTCGAGCAATATTCGGACAAATCTACCCATATCTCCGAAACTATATGTCGTAGAACGGAGAAATCGGTATTTCTGGAAAGATCTCGAAAAAATGCAGTAGATGACATAGCTTCAAACTTTCTAAACCGGTTAATTCTAATCGGAATTGCCAAAAACTCATATAACGCAATTTTCAGCTATTTTCGAGCTATTTTCGCACAAATCTGCCCATATCTCCGAAACTATATGTCGTAGAACAGAGTAATCGATATTTTTGGAAAGATCTCGAAAAAATACAGTAGATGACATTGTTTAAAGCTTTCTAAACCGGTTAATTCTAATCGGAATTGACAGATATAGCGGATTTTCGAGTAGTTTTCGAGCAATATTCGGACAAATCTACCCATATCTCCGAAACTATATGTCGTAGAACGGAGAAATCGGTATTTCTGGAAAGATCTCTAAAAAATGCAGTAGATGACATAGCTTCAAACTTTCTAAACCGGTTAATTCTAATCGGAATTGCCAAAAACTCATATAACGCAATTTTCAGCTATTTTCGAGCTATTTTCGCACAAATCTGCCCATATCTCCGAAACTATATGTCGTAGAACAGAGTAATCGGTATTTGTGCAAAGATCTCGAAAAAATACAGTAGATGACATTGTCTAAAATTTTCTAAACCGGTTAATTCTAATCGGAATTGACAGATATAACGGATTCTCGAGTAGTTTTCGAGCAATATTCGGACAAATCTGCCCATATCTCCGAAACTATATGTCGTAGAACGGAGAAATCGGTATTTGTGCAAAGATCTCGAAAAAATACAGTAGATGACATTGTCTAAAATTTTCTAAACCGGTTAATTCTAATCGGAATTGACAGATATAACGGATTCTCGAGTAGTTTTCGAGCAATATTCGGACAAATCTGCCCATATATCCGAAACTATATGTCGTAGAACGGAGAAAATGGTATTTTTGGAAAGATCTCGAAAAAATACAGTAGATGACATGGTGTCAATCTTTCTAAATCGGTTAATTCTATTCGGAATTGCCAAAAACTCATATAACGGATTTTCAGCTATTTTCGAGCTATTTTCGGACAAATCTGCCCCTATCTCCGAAACTATATGTCGTAGAACGGTGAAATCGGTATTTCTGGAAAGATCTCTAAAAAATGCAGTAGATGACATAGCTTCAAACTTTCTAAACCGGTTAATTCTAATCGGAATTGCCAAAAACTCATATAACGCAATTTTCAGCTATTTTCGAGCTATTTTCGCACAAATCTGCCCATATCTCCGAAACTATATGTCGTAGAACAGAGTAATCGGTATTTGTGCAAAGATCTCGAAAAAATACAGTAGATGACATTGTCTAAAATTTTCTAAACCGGTTAATTCTAATCGGAATTGACAGATATAACGGATTCTCGAGTAGTTTTCGAGCAATATTCGGACAAATCTACCCATATCTCCGAAACTATATGTCGTAGAACGGAGAAATCGGTATTTCTGGAAAGATCTCTAAAAAATGCAGTAGATGACATAGCTTCAAACTTTCTAAACCGGTTAATTCTAATCGGAATTGCCAAAAACTCATATAACGCAATTTTCAGCTATTTTCGAGCTATTTTCGCACAAATCTGCCCATATCTCCGAAACTATATGTCGTAGAACAGAGTAATCGATATTTTTGGAAAGATCTCGAGAAAATGCAGTAGATGACATGGTTTAAAGCTTTCTAAACTGGTTAATTCTAATCGGAATTGACAGATATAGCGGATTCTCGAGTAGTTTTCGAGCAATATTCCGACATATCTGCCCATATCTCCGAAACTATATGTCGTAGAACGGAGAAATCGGTATTTGTGCAAAGATCTCGAAAAAATACAGTAGATGACATTGTTTAAAATTTTCTAAACTGGTTAATTCTAATCGGAATTGACAGATATAACGGATTCTCGAGTAGTTTTCGAGCAATATTCGGACAAATCTACCCATATCTCCGAAACTATATGTCGTAGAACGGAGAAATCGGTATTTCTGGAAAGATCTCGAAAAAATGCAGTAGATGACATAGCTTCAAACTTTCTAAACCGGTTAATTCTAATCGGAATTGCCAAAAACTCATATAACGCAATTTTCAGCTATTTTCGAGCTATTTTCGCACAAATCTGCCCATATCTCCGAAACTATATGTCGTAGAACAGAGTAATCGATATTTTTGGAAAGATCTCGAAAAAATACAGTAGATGACATTGTTTAAAGCTTTCTAAACCAGTTAATTCTAATCGGAATTGACAGATATAACGGATTCTCGAGTAGTTTTCGAGCAATATTCGGACAAATCTAACCATATCTCCGAAACTATATGTCGTAGAACGGAGAAATCGGTATTTCTGTAAAGATCTCTAAAAAATGCAGTAGATGACATAGCTTCAAACTTTCTAAACCGGTTAATTCTAATCGGAATTGCCAAAAACTCATATAACGCAATTTTCAGCTATTTTCGAGCTATTTTCGCACAAATCTGCCCATATCTCCGGAACTATATGTCGTAGAACGGAGAAATTGGTATTTTTGGAAAGATCTCGAGAAAATACAGTAGATGACATGATTTCAAACTTTCTAAAGCGGTTAATTCTATTCGAAACTGCCAGATAGAGCGGATTTTCGAGTAGTTTTCGAGCAATATTCGGACAAATCTGCCCATATCTCCGAAACTATATGTCGTAGAACGGAGAAATCGGTATTTCTGGAAAGATCTCTAAAAAATGCAGTAGATGACATAGCTTCAAACTTTCTAAACCGGTTAGTTCTAATCGGAATTGCCAAAAACTCATATAACGCAATTTTCAGCTATTTTCGAGCTATTTTCGCACAAATCTGCCCATATCTCCGAAACTATATGTCGTAGAACAGAGTAATCGATATTTTTGGAAAGATCTCGAGAAAATGCAGTAGATGACATGGTTTAAAGCTTTCTAAACTGGTTAATTCTAATCGGAATTGACAGATATAGCGGATTCTCGAGTAGTTTTCGAGCAATATTCCGACAAATCTGCCCATATCTCCGAAACTATATGTCGTAGAACGGAGAAATCGGTATTTGTGCAAAGATCTCGAAAAAATACAGTAGATGACATTGTTTAAAATTTTCTAAACTGGTTAATTCTAATCGGAATTGACAGATATAACGGATTCTCGAGTAGTTGTCGAGCAATATTCGGACAAATCTACCCATATCTCCGAAACTATATGTCGTAGAACGGAGAAATCGGTATTTCTGGAAAGATCTCGAAAAAATGCAGTAGATGACATAGCTTCAAACTTTCTAAACCGGTTAATTCTAATCGGAATTGCCAAAAACTCATATAACGCAATTTTCAGCTATTTTCGAGCTATTTTCGCACAAATCTGCCCATATCTCCGAAACTATATGTCGTAGAACAGAGTAATCGATATTTTTGGAAAGATCTCGAAAAAATACAGTAGATGACATTGTTTAAAGCTTTCTAAACCGGTTAATTCTAATCGGAATTGACAGATATAACGGATTCTCGAGTAGTTTTCGAGCAATATTCGGACAAATCTAACCATATCTCCGAAACTATATGTCGTAGAACGGAGAAATCGGTATTTCTGTAAAGATCTCTAAAAAATGCAGTAGATGACATAGCTTCAAACTTTCTAAACCGGTTAATTCTAATCGGAATTGCCAAAAACTCATATAACGCAATTTTCAGCTATTTTCGAGCTATTTTCGCACAAATCTGCCCATATCTCCGGAACTATATGTCGTAGAACGGAGAAATTGGTATTTTTGGAAAGATCTCGAGAAAATACAGTAGATGACATGATTTCAAACTTTCTAAAGCGGTTAATTCTATTCGAAACTGCCAGATAGAGCGGATTTTCGAGTAGTTTTCGAGCAATATTCGGACAAATCTGCCCATATCTCCGAAACTATATGTCGTAGAACGGAGAAATCGGTATTTGTGCAAAGATCTCGAAAAAATAAAGTAGATGACATTGTCTAAAATTTTCTAAACCGGTTAATTCTAATCGGAATTGACAGATATAACGGATTCTCGAGTAGTTTTCGAGCAATATTCGGACAAATCTACCCATATCTCCGAAACTATATGTCGTAGAACGGAGAAATCGGTATTTCTGGAAAGATCTCTAAAAAATGCAGTAGATGACATAGCTTCAAACTTTCTAAACCGGTTAATTCTAATCGGAATTGCCAAAAACTCATATAACGCAATTTTCAGCTATTTTCGAGCTATTTTCGCACAAATCTGCCCATATCTCCGAAACTATATGTCGTAGAACAGAGTAATCGGTATTTGTGCAAAGATCTCGAAAAAATACAGTAGATGACATTGTCTAAAATTTTCTAAACCGGTTAATTCTAATCGGAATTGACAGATATAACGGATTCTCGAGTAGTTTTCGAGCAATATTCGGACAAATCTGCCCATATCTCCGAAACTATATGTCGTAGAACGGAGAAATCGGTATTTGTGCAAAGATCTCGAAAAAATACAGTAGATGACATTGTCTAAAATTTTCTAAACCGGTTAATTCTAATCGGAATTGACAGATATAACGGATTCTCGAGTAGTTTTCGAGCAATATTCGGACAAATCTGCCCATATATCCGAAACTATATGTCGTAGAACGGAGAAATCGGTATTTGTGCAAAGATCTCGAAAAAATACAGTAGATGACATTGTCTAAAATTTTCTAAACCGGTTAATTCTAATCGGAATTGACAGATATAACGGATTCTCGAGTAGTTTTCGAGCAATATTCGGACAAATCTACCCATATCTCCGAAACTATATGTCGTAGAACGGAGAAATCGGTATTTCTGGAAAGATCTCTAAAAAATGCAGTAGATGACATAGCTTCAAACTTTCTAAACCGGTTAATTCTAATCGGAATTGCCAAAAACTCATATAACGCAATTTTCAGCTATTTTCGAGCTATTTTCGCACAAATCTGCCCATATCTCCGGAACTATATGTCGTAAAACGGAGAAATTGGTATTTTTGGAAAGATCTCGAGAAAATACAGTAGATGACATGATTTCAAACTTTCTAAAGCGGTTAATTCTATTCGAAACTGCCAGATAGAGCGGATTTTCGAGTAGATTTCGAGCAATATTCGGACAAATCTACCCATATCTCCGAAACTATATGTCGTAGAACGGAGAAATCGGTATTTGTGCAAAGATCTCGAAAAAATAAAGTAGATGACATTGTCTAAAATTTTCTAAACCGGTTAATTCTAATCGGAATTGACAGATATAACGGATTCTCGAGTAGTTTTCGAGCAATATTCGGACAAATCTACCCATATCTCCGAAACTATATGTCGTAGAACGGAGAAATCGGTATTTCTGGAAAGATCTCGAAAAAATAAAGTAGATGACATTGTCTAAAATTTTCTAAACCGGTTAATTCTAATCGGAATTGGCAGATATAACGCATTTTCAGCTATTTACGAGCTATTTTCGGACAAATCTGCCCATATCTCCGAAACTATATGTCGTAGAACGGAGAAATTGGTATTTTTGGAAAAACTCGAAAAAATACGGTAGATGACATTGTTTAAAGCTTTCTTAACCGGTGAATTCTAATCGGAATTGACAGATATATCGGATTTTCGAGTAGTTTTCGAGCTATTTTCGGACAAATCTGCCCATATCTCCGAAACTATATGTCGTAGAACGAAGAAATCAGTATTTTTCGAAAGATCTCGAGAAAATGCAGTAGATGACATGGTTTCAAACTTTCTAAACCGGTTAATTCTGCTCGGAATTGACAGATATAACGCATTTTCAGCTATTTACGAGCTATTTTTGGACAAATCTGCCCATATCTCCGAAACTACATGTCGTAGAACGGAGAAATTGGTATTTTTGGAAAGATCTGGAAAAAATACAGTAGATGACATAGCTTCAAACTTTCTAAACCGGTTAATTCTAATCGGAATTGTCAAAAACTCATATAACGCATTTTCAGCTATTTTCGAGCTATTTTCGAACAAATCTGCCCATATCTCCGAAACTATATGTCGTAGAACGTAGAAATCGGTATTTCTGGAAAGATCTCGAGAAAATACAGTAGATGACATGATTTTAAACTTTCTAAACCGGTTAATTCTATTCGAAACTGCCAGATAGAGCAGATTTTCGAGTAGTTTTCGAGCAATATTCGGACAAATCTGCCCATATCTCCGAAACTATATGACGTAGAACGGAGAAATTGGTATTTTTGGAAAGATCTCGAGAAAATACAGTAGATGACATTGTCTAAAATTTTCTAAACCGGTTAATTCTAATCGGAATTGACAGATATAACGGATTCTCGAGTAGTTTTCGAGCAATATTCGGACAAATCTACCCATATCTCCGAAACTATATGTCGTAGAACGGAGAAATCGGTATTTCTGTAAAGATCTCGAAAAAATGCAGTAGATGACATAGCTTCAAACTTTCTAAACCGGTTTATTCTAATCGGAATTGCCAAAAACTCATATAACGCAATTTTCAGCTATTTTCCAGCTATTTTCGCACAAATCTGCCCATATCTCCGAAACTATATGTCGTAGAACAGAGTAATCGATATTTTTGGAAAGATCTCGAAAAAATACAGTAGATGACATTGTTTAAAGCTTTCTTAACCGGTGAATTCTAATCGGAATTGACAGATATATCGGATTTTCGAGTAGTTTTCGAGCAATATTCGGACAAATCTTCCCATATCTCCGAAACTATATGTCGTAGAACGGAGAAAATGGTATTTTTGGAAAGATCTCGAAAAAATACAGTAGATGACATAGCTTCAAACTTTCTAAACCGGTTAATTCTAATCGGAATTGCCAAAAACTCATATAACGCATTTTCAGCTATTTTCGAGCTATTTTCGAACAAATCTGCCCATATCTCCGAAACTATATGTCGTAGAACGTAGAAATCGGTATTTCTGGAAAGATCTCGAAAAAATACAGTCGATGACATGGTTTAAAGCTTTCTAAACCGGTTAATTCTAATCGAAATTGACAGATATATCGGATTTTCGAGTAGTTTTCGAGCAATATTCGGACAAATCTTCCCATATCTCCGAAACTATATGTCGTAGAACGGAGAAATCGGTATTTTTGGAAAGATCTCGAGAAAATACAGTAGATGACATTGGTTAAAGCTTTCTAAACCGGTTAATTCTAACCGGAATTGACAGATATAACGCATTTTCAGCTATTTTCGAGCTATTTTCGAACAAATCTGTCCATATCTCCGAAACTATATGTCGTAGAACGGAGAAATCGGTATTTTTGGAAAAATCTCGAAAAAATACAGTAGATGTGATGGTTTCAAACTTTCTAATCCGGTTAAATCTAGTCGGAAATGACAGATATAGCGGATTTTCGAGTAGTTTTCGAGCAATATTCGGACAAATCTGCCCATATCTCCGAAACTATATATCGTAGAACGGTGAAATTGGCATTTTTGGAAAGATCTCGAAAAAATACAGTAGATGACATGGTTTAAAGCTTTCTAAACCGGTTAATTCTAATCGGAATTGACAGATATATCGGATTTTCGAGTAGTTTTCGAGCAATATTCGGACAAATCTGCCCATATCTCCGAAACTATATGTCGTAGAACGGAGAAAATGGTATTTTTGGAAAGATCTCGAAAAAATACAGTAGATGACATGGTGTCAATCTTTCTAAATCGGTTAATTCTATTCGGAATTGCCAAAAACTCATATAACGGATTTTCAGCTATTTTCGAGCTATTTTCGGACAAATCTGCCCCTATCTCCGAAACTATATGTCGTAGAACGGTGAAATCGGTATTTCTGGAAAGATCTCTAAAAAATGCAGTAGATGACATAGCTTCAAACTTTCTAAACCGGTTAATTCTAATCGGAATTGCCAAAAACTCATATAACGCAATTTTCAGCTATTTTCGAGCTATTTTCGCACAAATCTGCCCATATCTCCGAAACTATATGTCGTAGAACAGAGTAATCGGTATTTGTGCAAAGATCTCGAAAAAATACAGTAGATGACATTGTCTAAAATTTTCTAAACCGGTTAATTCTAATCGGAATTGACAGATATAACGGATTCTCGAGTAGTTTTCGAGCAATATTCGGACAAATCTACCCATATCTCCGAAACTATATGTCGTAGAACGGAGAAATCGGTATTTCTGGAAAGATCTCTAAAAAATGCAGTAGATGACATAGCTTCAAACTTTCTAAACCGGTTAATTCTAATCGGAATTGCCAAAAACTCATATAACGCAATTTTCAGCTATTTTCGAGCTATTTTCGCACAAATCTGCCCATATCTCCGAAACTATATGTCGTAGAACAGAGTAATCGATATTTTTGGAAAGATCTCGAGAAAATGCAGTAGATGACATGGTTTAAAGCTTTCTAAACTGGTTAATTCTAATCGGAATTGACAGATATAGCGGATTCTCGAGTAGTTTTCGAGCAATATTCCGACAAATCTGCCCATATCTCCGAAACTATATGTCGTAGAACGGAGAAATCGGTATTTGTGCAAAGATCTCGAAAAAATACAGTAGATGACATTGTTTAAAATTTTCTAAACTGGTTAATTCTAATCGGAATTGACAGATATAACGGATTCTCGAGTAGTTTTCGAGCAATATTCGGACAAATCTACCCATATCTCCGAAACTATATGTCGTAGAACGGAGAAATCGGTATTTCTGGAAAGATCTCGAAAAAATGCAGTAGATGACATAGCTTCAAACTTTCTAAACCGGTTAATTCTAATCGGAATTGCCAAAAACTCATATAACGCAATTTTCAGCTATTTTCGAGCTATTTTCGCACAAATCTGCCCATATCTCCGAAACTATATGTCGTAGAACAGAGTAATCGATATTTTTGGAAAGATCTCGAAAAAATACAGTAGATGACATTGTTTAAAGCTTTCTAAACCGGTTAATTCTAATCGGAATTGACAGATATAACGGATTCTCGAGTAGTTTTCGAGCAATATTCGGACAAATCTAACCATATCTCCGAAACTATATGTCGTAGAACGGAGAAATCGGTATTTCTGTAAAGATCTCTAAAAAATGCAGTAGATGACATAGCTTCAAACTTTCTAAACCGGTTAATTCTAATCGGAATTGCCAAAAACTCATATAACGCAATTTTCAGCTATTTTCGAGCTATTTTCGCACAAATCTGCCCATATCTCCGGAACTATATGTCGTAGAACGGAGAAATTGGTATTTTTGGAAAGATCTCGAGAAAATACAGTAGATGACATGATTTCAAACTTTCTAAAGCGGTTAATTCTATTCGAAACTGCCAGATAGAGCGGATTTTCGAGTAGTTTTCGAGCAATATTCGGACAAATCTGCCCATATCTCCGAAACTATATGTCGTAGAACGGAGAAATCGGTATTTCTGGAAAGATCTCTAAAAAATGCAGTAGATGACATAGCTTCAAACTTTCTAAACCGGTTAATTCTAATCGGAATTGCCAAAAACTCATATAACGCAATTTTCAGCTATTTTCGAGCTATTTTCGCACAAATCTGCCCATATCTCCGAAACTATATGTCGTAGAACAGAGTAATCGATATTTTTGGAAAGATCTCGAGAAAATGCAGTAGATGACACGGTTTAAAGCTTTCTAAACTGGTTAATTCTAATCGGAATTGACAGATATAGCGGATTCTCGAGTAGTTTTCGAGCAATATTCCGACAAATCTGCCCATATCTCCGAAACTATATGTCGTAGAACGGAGAAATCGGTATTTGTGCAAAGATCTCGAAAAAATACAGTAGATGACATTGTTTAAAATTTTCTAAACTGGTTAATTCTAATCGGAATTGACAGATATAACGGATTCTCGAGTAGTTGTCGAGCAATATTCGGACAAATCTACCCATATCTCCGAAACTATATGTCGTAGAACGGAGAAATCGGTATTTCTGGAAAGATCTCGAAAAAATGCAGTAGATGACATAGCTTCAAACTTTCTAAACCGGTTAATTCTAATCGGAATTGCCAAAAACTCATATAACGCAATTTTCAGCTATTTTCGAGCTATTTTCGCACAAATCTGCCCATATCTCCGAAACTATATGTCGTAGAACAGAGTAATCGATATTTTTGGAAAGATCTCGAAAAAATACAGTAGATGACATTGTTTAAAGCTTTCTAAACCGGTTAATTCTAATCGGAATTGACAGATATAACGGATTCTCGAGTAGTTTTCGAGCAATATTCGGACAAATCTAACCATATCTCCGAAACTATATGTCGTAGAACGGAGAAATCGGTATTTCTGTAAAGATCTCTAAAAAATGCAGTAGATGACATAGCTTCAAACTTTCTAAACCGGTTAATTCTAATCGGAATTGCCAAAAACTCATATAACGCAATTTTCAGCTATTTTCGAGCTATTTTCGCACAAATCTGCCCATATCTCCGGAACTATATGTCGTAGAACGGAGAAATTGGTATTTTTGGAAAGATCTCGAGAAAATACAGTAGATGACATGATTTCAAACTTTCTAAAGCGGTTAATTCTATTCGAAACTGCCAGATAGAGCGGATTTTCGAGTAGTTTTCGAGCAATATTCGGACAAATCTGCCCATATCTCCGAAACTATATGTCGTAGAACGGAGAAATCGGTATTTGTGCAAAGATCTCGAAAAAATAAAGTAGATGACATTGTCTAAAATTTTCTAAACCGGTTAATTCTAATCGGAATTGACAGATATAACGGATTCTCGAGTAGTTTTCGAGCAATATTCGGACAAATCTACCCATATCTCCGAAACTATATGTCGTAGAACGGAGAAATCGGTATTTCTGGAAAGATCTCTAAAAAATGCAGTAGATGACATAGCTTCAAACTTTCTAAACCGGTTAATTCTAATCGGAATTGCCAAAAACTCATATAACGCAATTTTCAGCTATTTTCGAGCTATTTTCGCACAAATCTGCCCATATCTCCGAAACTATATGTCGTAGAACAGAGTAATCGGTATTTGTGCAAAGATCTCGAAAAAATACAGTAGATGACATTGTCTAAAATTTTCTAAACCGGTTAATTCTAATCGGAATTGACAGATATAACGGATTCTCGAGTAGTTTTCGAGCAATATTCGGACAAATCTGCCCATATCTCCGAAACTATATGTCGTAGAACGGAGAAATCGGTATTTGTGCAAAGATCTCGAAAAAATACAGTAGATGACATTGTCTAAAATTTTCTAAACCGGTTAATTCTAATCGGAATTGACAGATATAACGGATTCTCGAGTAGTTTTCGAGCAATATTCGGACAAATCTGCCCATATATCCGAAACTATATGTCGTAGAACGGAGAAATCGGTATTTGTGCAAAGATCTCGAAAAAATACAGTAGATGACATTGTCTAAAATTTTCTAAACCGGTTAATTCTAATCGGAATTGACAGATATAACGGATTCTCGAGTAGTTTTCGAGCAATATTCGGACAAATCTACCCATATCTCCGAAACTATATGTCGTAGAACGGAGAAATCGGTATTTCTGGAAAGATCTCTAAAAAATGCAGTAGATGACATAGCTTCAAACTTTCTAAACCGGTTAATTCTAATCGGAATTGCCAAAAATTCATATAACGCAATTTTCAGCTATTTTCGAGCTATTTTCGCACAAATCTGCCCATATCTCCGGAACTATATGTCGTAAAACGGAGAAATTGGTATTTTTGGAAAGATCTCGAGAAAATACAGTAGATGACATGATTTCAAACTTTCTAAAGCGGTTAATTCTATTCGAAACTGCCAGATAGAGCGGATTTTCGAGTAGATTTCGAGCAATATTCGGACAAATCTACCCATATCTCCGAAACTATATGTCGTAGAACGGAGAAATCGGTATTTGTGCAAAGATCTCGAAAAAATAAAGTAGATGACATTGTCTAAAATTTTCTAAACCGGTTAATTCTAATCGGAATTGACAGATATAACGGATTCTCGAGTAGTTTTCGAGCAATATTCGGACAAATCTACCCATATCTCCGAAACTATATGTCGTAGAACGGAGAAATCGGTATTTCTGGAAAGATCTCGAAAAAATAAAGTAGATGACATTGTCTAAAATTTTCTAAACCGGTTAATTCTAATCGGAATTGACAGATATAACGGATTCTCGAGTAGTTTTCGAGCAATATTCGGACAAATCTGCCCATATCTCCGAAACTATATGTCGTAGAACAGAGTAATCGATATTTTTGGAAAGATCTCGAAAAAATACAGTAGATGACATTGTTTAAAGCTTTCTAAACCGGTTAATTCTAATCGGAGTTGACAGATATAACGGATTCTCGAGTAGTTTTCGAGCAATATTCGGACAAATCTACCCATATCTCCGAAACTATATGTCGTAGAACGGAGAAATCGGTATTTCTGGAAAGATCTCTAAAAAATGCAGTAGATGACATAGCTTCAAACTTTCTAAACCGGTTAATTCTAATCGGAATTGCCAAAAACTCATATAACGCAATTTTCAGCTATTTTCGAGCTATTTTCGCACAAATCTGCCCATATCTCCGGAACTATATGTCGTAAAACGGAGAAATTGGTATTTTTGGAAAGATCTCGAAAAAATACAGTAGATGACATGGTTTAAAGCTTTCTAAACCGGTTAATTCTAATCGGAATTGACAGATATATCGGATTTTCGAGTAGTTTTCGAGCTATTTTCGGACAAATCTGCCCATATCTCCGAAACTATATGTCGTAGAACGGAGAAAACGGTATTTCTGGAAAGATCTCGAAAAAATAAAGTAGATGACATTGTCTAAAATTTTCTAAACCGGTTAATTCTAATCGGAATTGACAGATATAACGGATTCTCGAGTAGTTTTCGAGCAATATTCGGACAAATCTGCCCATATCTCCGAAACTATATGTCGTAGAACAGAGTAATCGATATTTTTGGAAAGATCTCGAAAAAATACAGTAGATGACATTGTTTAAAGCTTTCTAAACCGGTTAATTCTAATCGGAGTTGACAGATATAACGGATTCTCGAGTAGTTTTCGAGCAATATTCGGACAAATCTACCCATATCTCCGAAACTATATGTCGTAGAACGGAGAAATCGGTATTTCTGGAAAGATCTCTAAAAAATGCAGTAGATGACATAGCTTCAAACTTTCTAAACCGGTTAATTCTAATCGGAATTGCCAAAAACTCATATAACGCAATTTTCAGCTATTTTCGAGCTATTTTCGCACAAATCTGCCCATATCTCCGGAACTATATGTCGTAAAACGGAGAAATTGGTATTTTTGGAAAGATCTCGAAAAAATACAGTAGATGACATGGTTTAAAGCTTTCTAAACCGGTTAATTCTAATCGGAATTGACAGATATATCGGATTTTCGAGTAGTTTTCGAGCTATTTTCGGACAAATCTGCCCATATCTCCGAAACTATATGTCGTAGAACGAAGAAATCGGTATTTTTCGAAAGATCTCGAGAAAATACAGTAGATGACATTGTCTAAAATTTTCTAAACCGGTTAATTCTAATCGGAATTGACAGATATAGCGGATTCTCGAGTAGATTTCGAGCAATATTCCGACAAATCTGCCCATATCTCCGAAACTATATGTCGTAGAACGGAGAAATCGGTATTTGTGCAAAGATCTCGAAAAAATACAGTAGATGATATTGTTTAAAATTTTCTAAACCGGTTAATTCTAATCGGAATTGACAGATATAACGGATTCTCGAGTAGTTTTCGAGCAATATTCGGACAAATCTACCCATATCTCCGAAACTATATGTCGTAGAACGGAGAAATCGGTATTTCTGGAAAGATCTCGAAAAAATGCAGTAGATGACATAGCTTCAAACTTTCTAAACCGGTTAATTCTAATCGGAATTGCCAAAAACTCATATAACGCAATTTTCTGCTATTTTCGAGCTATTTTCGCACAAATCTGCCCATATCTCCGAAACTATATGTCGTAGAACAGAGTAATCGATATTTTTGGAAAGATCTCGAAAAAATACAGTAGATGACATTGTTTAAAGCTTTCTAAACCGGTTAATTCTAATCGGAATTGACAGATATAACGGATTCTCGAGTAGTTTTCGAGCAATATTCGGACAAATCTACCCATATCTCTGAAACTATATGTCGTAGAACGGAGAAATCGGTATTTCTGGAAAGATCTCTAAAAAATGCAGTAGATGACATGGTTTCAAACTTTCTAAACCGGTTAATTCTGCTCGGAATTGACAGATATAACGCATTTTCAGCTATTTACGAGATATTTTCGAACAAATCTGCCCATATCTCCGAAACTATATGTCGTAGAACGGAGAAAACGGTATTTCTGGAAAGATCTCGAAAAAATAAAGTAGATAACATTGTCTAAAATTTTCTAAACCGGTTAATTCTAATCGGAATTGACAGATATAACGGATTCTCGAGTAGTTTTCGAGCAATATTCGGACAAATCTACCCATATCTCCGAAACTATATGTCGTAGAACGGAGAAATCGGTATTTCTGGAAAGATCTCGAAAAAATAAAGTAGATGACATTGTCTAAAATTTTCTAAACCGGTTAATTCTAATCGGAATTGACAGATATAACGGATTCTCGAGTAGTTTTCGAGCAATATTCGGACAAATCTGCCCATATCTCCGAAACTATATGTCGTAGAACAGAGTAATCGATATTTTTGGAAAGATCTCGAAAAAATACAGTAGATGACATTGTTTAAAGCTTTCTAAACCGGTTAATTCTAATCGGAGTTGACAGATATAACGGATTCTCGAGTAGTTTTCGAGCAATATTCGGACAAATCTACCCATATCTCCGAAACTATATGTCGTAGAACGGAGAAATCGGTATTTCTGGAAAGATCTCTAAAAAATGCAGTAGATGACATAGCTTCAAACTTTCTAAACCGGTTAATTCTAATCGGAATTGCCAAAAACTCATATAACGCAATTTTCAGCTATTTTCGAGCTATTTTCGCACAAATCTGCCCATATCTCCAGAACTATATGTCGTAAAACGGAGAAATTGGTATTTTTGGAAAGATCTCGAAAAAATACAGTAGATGACATGGTTTAAAGCTTTCTAAACCGGTTAATTCTAATCGGAATTGACAGATATATCGGATTTTCGAGTAGTTTTCGAGCTATTTTCGGACAAATCTGCCCATATCTCCGAAACTATATGTCGTAGAACGAAGAAATCGGTATTTTTCGAAAGATCTCGAGAAAATACAGTAGATGACATTGTCTAAAATTTTCTAAACCGGTTAATTCTAATCGGAATTGACAGATATAGCGGATTCTCGAGTAGATTTCGAGCAATATTCCGACAAATCTGCCCATATCTCCGAAACTATATGTCGTAGAACGGAGAAATCGGTATTTGTGCAAAGATCTCGAAAAAATACAGTAGATGATATTGTCTAAAATTTTCTAAACCGGTTAATTCTAATCGGAATTGACAGATATAACGGATTCTCGAGTAGTTTTCGAGCAATATTCGGACAAATCTACCCATATCTCCGAAACTATATGTCGTAGAACGGAGAAATCGGTATTTCTGGAAAGATCTCGAAAAAATGCAGTAGATGACATAGCTTCAAACTTTCTAAACCGGTTAATTCTAATCGGAATTGCCAAAAACTCATATAACGCAATTTTCTGCTATTTTCGAGCTATTTTCGCACAAATCTGCCCATATCTCCGAAACTATATGTCGTAGAACAGAGTAATCGATATTTTTGGAAAGATCTCGAAAAAATACAGTAGATGACATTGTTTAAAGCTTTCTAAACCGGTTAATTCTAATCGGAATTGACAGATATAACGGATTCTCGAGTAGTTTTCGAGCAATATTCGGACAAATCTACCCATATCTCTGAAACTATATGTCGTAGAACGGAGAAATCGGTATTTCTGGAAAGATCTCTAAAAAATGCAGTAGATGACATGGTTTCAAACTTTCTAAACCGGTTAATTCTGCTCGGAATTGACAGATATAACGCATTTTCAGCTATTTACGAGATATTTTCGAACAAATCTGCCCATATCTCCGAAACTATATGTCGTAGAACGGAGAAAACGGGATTTTTCGAAAGATCTCGAGAAAATGCAGTAGATGACATGGTTTCAAACTTTCTAAACCGGTTAATTCTGCTCGGAATTGACAGATATAACGCATTTTCAGCTATTTACGAGATATTTTCGGACAAATCTGCCCATATCTCCGAAACTATATGTCGTAGAACGCAGAAATTGGTATTATTGGAAAAATCTCGAAAAAATACAGTAGATGACATTGTTTAAAGCTTTCTAAACCGGTTAATTCTAATCGGAATTGACAGATATAGCGGATTCTCGAGTAGTTTTCGAGCTATTTTCGGACAAATCTGCCCATATCTCCGAAACTATATGTCGTAGAACAGAGTAATCGATATTTTTGGAAAGATCTCGAAAAAATACAGTAGATGACATAGCTTCAAACTTTCTAAACCGGTTAATTCTAATCGGAATTGCCAAAAACTCATATAACGCATTTTCAGCTATTTTCGAGCTATTTTCGCACAAATCTGCCCATATCTCCGAAACTATATGTCGTAGAACGGAGAAATCGGTATTTCTGGAAAGATCTCTAAAAAATGCAGTAGATGACATAGCTTCAAACTTTCTAAACCGGTAAATTCTAATCGGAATTGCCAAAAACTCATATAACGCAATTTTCAGCTATTTTCGAGCTATTTTCGCACAAATCTGCCCATATCTCCGAAACTATATGTCGTAGAACAGAGTAATCGATATTTTTGGAAAGATCTCGAGAAAATGCAGTAGATGACATGGTTTAAAGCTTCCTAAACCGGTTAATTCTAATCGGAATTGACAGATATAGCGGATTTTCGAGTAGTTTTCGAGCAATATTCCGACAAATCTGCCCATATCTCAGAAACTATATGTCGTAGAACGGAGAAATCGGTATTTGTGCGAAGATCTCGAAAAAATACGGTAGATGACATTGTTTAAAATTTTCTAAACCGGTTAATTCTAATCGGAATTGACAGATATAACGGATTCTCGAGTAGTTTTCGAGCAATATTCGGACAAATCTACCCATATCTCCGAAACTATATGTCGAAGAACGGAGAAATCGGTATTTCTGGAAAGATCTCGAAAAAATGCAGTAGATGACATAGCTTCAAACTTTCTAAACCGGTTAATTCTAATCGGAATTGCCAAAAACTCATATAACGCAATTTTCAGCTATTTTCGAGCTATTTTCGCACAAATCTGCCCATATCTCCGGAACTATATGTCGTAGAACGGAGAAATTGGTATTTTTGGAAAGATCTCGAGAAAATACAGTAGATGACATGATTTCAAACTTTCTAAAGCGGTTAATTCTATTCGAAACTGCCAGATAGAGCCGATTTTCGAGTAGTTTTCGAGCAATATTCGGACAAATCTGCCCATATCTCCGAAACTATATGTCGTAGAACGGAGAAATCGGTATTTGTGCAAAGATCTCGAAAAAATAAAGTAGATGGCATTGTCTAAAATTTTCTAAACCGGTTAATTCTAATCGGAATTGACAGATATAACGGATTCTCGAGTAGTTTTCGAGCAATATTCGGACAAATCTACCCATATCTCCGAAACTATATGTCGTAGAACGGAGAAATCGGTATTTCTGGAAAGATCTCGAAAAAATGCAGTAGATGACATAGCTTCAAACTTTCTAAACCGGTTAATTCTAATCGGAATTGCCAAAAACTCATATAACGCAATTTTCAGCTATTTTCGAGCTATTTTCGCACAAATCTGCCCATATCTCCGAAACTATATGTCGTAGAACAGAGTAATCGGTATTTGTGCAAAGATCTCGAAAAAATACAGTAGATGACATTGTCTAAAATTTTCTAAACCGGTTAATTCTAATCGGAATTGACAGATAGAGCCGATTTTCGAGTAGATTTCGAGCAATATTCGGACAAATCTACACATATCTCCGAAACTATATGTCGTAGAACGGAGAAATCGGTATTTGTGCAAAGATCTCGAAAAAATAAAGTAGATGACATTGTCTAAAATTTTCTAAACCGGTTAATTCCAATCGGAATTGACAGATATAACGGATTCTCGAGTAGTTTTCGAGCAATATTCGGACAAATCTACCCATATCTCTGAAACTATATGTCGTAGAACGGAGAAATCGGTATTTCTGGAAAGATCTCTAAAAAATGCAGTAGATGACATAGCTTCAAACTTTCTAAACCGGTTAATTCTAATCGGAATTGCCAAAAACTCATATAACGCAATTTTCAGCTATTTTCGAGCTATTTTCGCACAAATCTGCCGATATCTCCGAAACTATATGTCGTAGAACAGAGTAATCGATATTTTTGGAAAGATCTCGAAAAAATACAGTAGATGACATGGTTTAAAGCTTTCTAAACCGGTTAATTCTAATCGGAATTGACAGATATAGCGGATTCTCGAGTAGATTTCGAGCAATATTCCGACAAATCTGCCCATATCTCCGAAACTATATGTCGTAGAACGGAGAAATCGGTATTTGTGCAAAGATCTCGAAAAAATACAGTAGATGACATTGTTTAAAATTTTCTAAACCGGTTAATTCTAATCGGAATTGACAGATATAACGGATTCTCGAGTAGTTTTCGAGCAATATTCGGACAAATCTACCCATATCTCCGAAACTATATGTCGTAGAACGGAGAAATCGGTATTTCTGGAAAGATCTCTAAAAAATGCAGTAGATGACATAGCTTCAAACTTTCTAAACCGGTTAATTCTAATCGGAATTGCCAAAAACTCATATAACGCAATTTTCTGCTATTTTCGAGCTATTTTCGCACAAATCTGCCCATATCTCCGAAACTATATGTCGTAGAACAGAGTAATCGATATTTTTGGAAAGATCTCGAAAAAATACAGTAGATGACATGGTTTAAAGCTTTCTAAACCGGTTAATTCTAATCGGAATTGACAGATATAGCGGATTTTCGAGTAGTTTTCGAGCAATATTCCGACAAATCTGCCCATATCTCAGAAACTATATGTCGTAGAACGGAGAAATCGGTATTTGTGCGAAGATCTCGAAAAAATACGGTAGATGACATTGTTTAAAATTTTCTAAACCGGTTAATTCTAATCGGAATTGACAGATATAACGGATTCTCGAGTAGTTTTCGAGCAATATTCGGACAAATCTACCCATATCTCCGAAACTATATGTCGAAGAACGGAGAAATCGGTATTTCTGGAAAGATCTCGAAAAAATGCAGTAGATGACATAGCTTCAAACTTTCTAAACCGGTTAATTCTAATCGGAATTGCCAAAAACTCATATAACGCAATTTTCAGCTATTTTCGAGCTATTTTCGCACAAATCTGCTCATATCTCCGGAACTATATGTCGTAGAACGGAGAAATTGGTATTTTTGGAAAGATCTCGAGAAAATACAGTAGATGACATGATTTCAAACTTTCTAAAGCGGTTAATTCTATTCGAAACTGTCAGATAGAGCGGATTTTCGAGTAGTTTTCGAGCAATATTCGGACAAATCTGCCCATATCTCCGAAACTATATGTCGTAGAACAGAGTAATCGATATTTTTGGAAAGATCTCGAAAAAATACAGTAGATGACATTGTTTAAAGCTTTCTAAACCGGTTAATTCTAATCGGAATTGACAGATATAACGGATTCTCGAGTAGTTTTCGAGCAATATTCGGACAAATCTACCCATATCTCCGAAACTATATGTCGTAGAACGGAGAAATCGGTATTTCTGGAAAGATCTCTAAAAAATGCAGTAGATGACATAGCTTCAAACTTTCTAAACCGGTTAATTCTAATCGGAATTGCCAAAAACTCATATAACGCAATTTTCAGCTATTTTCGAGCTATTTTCGCACAAATCTGCCCATATCTCCGGAACTATATGTCGTAAAACGGAGAAATTGGTATTTTTGGAAAGATCTCGAGAAAATACAGTAGATGACATGGTTTAAAGCTTTCTAAACCGGTTAATTCTAATCGGAATTGACAGATATAGCGGATTCTCGAGTAGATTTCGAGCAATATTCCGACAAATCTGCCCATATCTCCGAAACTATATGTCGTAGAACGGAGAAATCGGTATTTGTGCAAAGATCTCGAAAAAATACAGTAGATGACATTGTTTAAAATTTTCTAAACCGGTTAATTCTAATCGGAATTGACAGATATAACGGATTCTCGAGTAGTTTTCGAGCAATATTCGGACAAATCTACACATATCTCCGAAACTATATGTCGTAGAACGGAGAAATCGGTATTTGTGCAAAGATCTCGAAAAAATAAAGTAGATGACATTGTCTAAAATTTTCTAAACCGGTTAATTCTAATCGGAATTGACAGATATAACGGATTCTCGAGTAGTTTTCGAGCAATATTCGGACAAATCTACCCATATCTCCGAAACTATATGTCGTAGAACGGAGAAATCGGTATTTCTGGAAAGATCTCTAAAAAATGCAGTAGATGACATAGCTTCAAACTTTCTAAACCGGTTAATTCTAATCGGAATTGCCAAAAACTCATATAACGCAATTTTCAGCTATTTTCGAGCTATTTTCGCACAAATCTGCCGATATCTCCGAAACTATATGTCGTAGAACAGAGTAATCGATATTTTTGGAAAGATCTCGAAAAAATACAGTAGATGACATGGTTTAAAGTTTCTAAACCGGTTAATTCTAATCGGAATTGACAGATATAGCGGATTCTCGAGTAGATTTCGAGCAATATTCCGACAAATCTGCCCATATCTCCGAAACTATATGTCGTAGAACGGAGAAATCGGTATTTGTGCAAAGATCTCGAAAAAATACAGTAGATGACATTGTTTAAAATTTTCTAAACCGGTTAATTCTAATCGGAATTGACAGATATAACGGATTCTCGAGTAGTTTTCGAGCAATATTCGGACAAATCTACCCATATCTCCGAAACTATATGTCGTAGAACGGAGAAATCGGTATTTCTGGAAAGATCTCTAAAAAATGCAGTAGATGACATAGCTTCAAACTTTCTAAACCGGTTAATTCTAATCGGAATTGCCAAAAACTCATATAACGCAATTTTCAGCTATTTTCGAGCTATTTTCGCACAAATCTGCCCATATCTCCGAAACTATATGTCGTAGAACAGAGTAATCGGTATTTGTGCAAAGATCTCGAAAAAATACAGTAGATGACATTGTCTAAAATTTTCTAAACCGGTTAATTCTAATCGGAATTGACAGATATAACGGATTCTCGAGTAGTTTTCGAGCAATATTCGGACAAATCTGCCCATATCTCCGAAACTATATGTCGTAGAACGGAGAAATCGGTATTTCTGGAAAGATCTCTAAAAAATGCAGTAGATGACATAGCTTCAAACTTTCTAAAGCGGTTAATTCTATTCGAAACTGCCAGATAGAGCGGATTTTCGAGTAGATTTCGAGCAATATTCGGACAAATCTACCCATATCTCCGAAACTATATGTCGTAGAACGGAGAAATCGGTATTTGTGCAAAGATCTCGAAAAACTAAAGTAGATGACATTGTCTAAAATTTTCTAAACCGGTTAATTCTAATCGGAATTGACAGATATAACAGATTCTCGAGTAGTTTTCGAGCAATATTCGGACAAATCTACCCATATCTCCGAAACTATATGTCGTAGAACGGAGAAATCGGTATTTCTGGAAAGATCTCTAAAAAATGCAGTAGAAGACATAGCTTCAAACTTTCTAAACCGGTTAATTCTAATCGGAATTGCCAAAAACTCATATAACGCAATTTTCAGCTATTTTCGAGCTATTTTCGCACAAATCTGCCCATATCTCCGAAACTATATGTCGTAGAACAGAGTAATCGGCATTTGTGCAAAGATCTCGAAAAAATACAGTAGATGACATTGTCTAAAATTTTCTAAACCGGTTAATTCTAATCGGAATTGACAGATATAACGGATTCTCGAGTAGTTTTCGAGCAATATTCGGACAAATCTGCCCATATCTCCGAAACTATATGTCGTAGAACGGAGAAATCGGTATTTGTGCAAAGATCTCGAAAAAATACAGTAGATGACATTGTCTAAAATTTTCTAAACCGGTTAATTCTAATCGGAATTGACAGATATAACGGATTCTCGAGTAGTTTTCGAGCAATATTCGGACAAATCTACCCATATCTCCGAAACTATATGTCGTAGAACGGAGAAATCGGTATTTCTGGAAAGATCTCGAAAAAATGCAGTAGATGACATAGCTTCAAACTTTCTAAACCGGTTAATTCTAATCGGAATTGCCAAAAACTCATATAACGCAATTTTCAGCTATTTTCGCGCTATTTTCGCACAAATCTGACCATATCTCCGAAACTATATGTCGTAGAACAGAGTAATCGATATTTTTGGAAAGATCTCGAAGAAATACAGTAGATGACATGGTTTAAAGCTTTCTAAACCGGTTAATTCTAATCGGAATTGACAGATATAGCGGATTCTCGAGTAGATTTCGAGCAATATTCCGACAAATCTGCCCATATCTCCGAAACTATATGTCGTAGAACGGAGAAATCGGTATTTGTGCAAAGATCTCGAAAAAATACAGTAGATGACATTGTTTAAAATTTTCTAAACCGGTTAATTCTAATCGGAATTGACAGATATAACGGATTCTCGAGTAGTTTTCGAGCAATATTCGGACAAATCTACCCATATCTCCGAAACTATATGTCGTAGAACGGAGAAATCGGTATTTCTGGAAAGATCTCTAAAAAATGCAGTAGATGACATAGCTTCAAACTTTCTAAACCGGTTAATTCTAATCGGAATTGCCAAAAACTCATATAACGCAATTTTCAGCTATTTTCGAGCTATTTTCGCACAAATCTGCCCATATCTCCGAAACTATATGTCGTAGAACAGAGTAATCGGTATTTGTGCAAAGATCTCGAAAAAATACAGAAGATGACATTGTCTAAAATTTTCTAAACCGGTTAATTCTAATCGGAATTGACAGATATAACGGATTCTCGAGTAGTTTTCGAGCAATATTCGGACAAATCTGCCCATATCTCCGAAACTATATGTCGTAGAACGGAGAAATCGGTATTTCTGGAAAGATCTCTAAAAAATGCAGTAGATGACATAGCTTCAAACTTTCTAAAGCGGTTAATTCTATTCGAAACTGCCAGATAGAGCGGATTTTCGAGTAGATTTCGAGCAATATTCGGACAAATCTACCCATATCTCCGAAACTATATGTCGTAGAACGGAGAAATCGGTATTTGTGCAAAGATCTCGAAAAACTAAAGTAGATGACATTGTCTAAAATTTTCTAAACCGGTTAATTCTAATCGGAATTGACAGATATAACAGATTCTCGAGTAGTTTTCGAGCAATATTCGGACAAATCTACCCATATCTCCGAAACTATATGTCGTAGAACGGAGAAATCGGTATTTCTGGAAAGATCTCTAAAAAATGCAGTAGATGACATAGCTTCAAACTTTCTAAACCGGTTAATTCTAATCGGAATTGCCAAAAACTCATATAACGCAATTTTCAGCTATTTTCGAGCTATTTTCGCACAAATCTGCCGATATCTCCGAAACTATATGTCGTAGAACAGAGTAATCGGTATTTGTGCAAAGATCTCGAAAAAATACAGTAGATGACATTGTCTAAAATTTTCTAAACCGGTTAATTCTAATCGGAATTGACAGATATAACGGATTCTCGAGTAGTTTTCGAGCAATATTCGGACAAATCTACCCATATCTCCGAAACTATATGTCGTAGAACGGAGAAATCGGTATTTCTGGAAAGATCTCGAAAAAATGCAGTAGATGACATAGCTTCAAACTTTCTAAACCGGTTAATTCTAATCGGAATTGCCAAAAACTCATATAACGCAATTTTCAGCTATTTTCGAGCTATTTTCGCACAAATCTGCCCATATCTCCGAAACTATATGTCGTAGAACAGAGTAATCGGTATTTGTGCAAAGATCTCGAAAAAATACAGTCGATGACATTGTCTAAAATTTTCTAAACCGGTTAATTCTAATCGGAATTGACAGATATAACGGATTCTCGAGTAGTTTTCGAGCAATATTCGGACAAATCTGCCCATATCTCCGAAACTATATGTCGTAGAACGGAGAAATCGGTATTTCTGGAAAGATCTCTAAAAAATGCAGTAGATGACATAGCTTCAAACTATCTAAAGCGGTTAATTCTATTCGAAACTGCCAGATAGAGCGGATTTTCGAGTAGATTTCGAGCAATATTCGGACAAATCTACCCATATCTCCGAAACTATATGTCGTAGAACGGAGAAATCGGTATTTGTGCAAAGATCTCGAAAAACTAAAGTAGATCACATTGTCTAAAATTTTCTAAACCGGTTAATTCTAATCGGAATTGACAGATATAACGGATTCTCGAGTAGTTTTCGAGCAATATTCGGACAAATCTACCCATATCTCCGAAACTATATGTCGTAGAACGGAGAAATCGGTATTTCTGGAAAGATCTCTAAAAAATGCAGTAGATGACATAGCTTCAAACTTTCTAAACCGGTTAATTCTAATCGGAATTGCCAAAAACTCATATAACGCAATTTTCAGCTATTTTCGAGCTATTTTCGCACAAATCTGCCCATATCTCCGGAACTATATGTCGTAAAACGGAGAAATTGGTATTTTTGGAAAGATCTCGAGAAAATACAGTAGATGACATGATTTCAAACTTTATAAAGCGGTTAATTCTCTTCGAAACTGCCAGATAGAGCGGATTTTCGAGTAGATTTCGAGCAATATTCGGACAAATCTACACATATCTCCGAAACTATATGTCGTAGAACGGAGAAATCGGTATTTGTGCAAAGATCTCGAAAAAATAAAGTAGATGACATTGTCTAAAATTTTCTAAACCGGTTAATTCTAATCGGAATTGACAGATATAACGGATTCTCGAGTAGTTTTCGAGCAATATTCGGACAAATCTACCCATATCTCCGAAACTATATGTCGTAGAACGGAGAAATCGGTATTTCTGGAAAGATCTCTAAAAAATGCAGTAGATGACATAGCTTCAAACTTTCTAAACCGGTTAATTCTAATCGGAATTGCCAAAAACTCATATAACGCAATTTTCAGCTATTTTCGAGCTATTTTCGCACAAATCTGCCGATATCTCCGAAACTATATGTCGTAGAACAGAGTAATCGATATTTTTGGAAAGATCTCGAAAAAATACAGTAGATGACATGGTTTAAAGCTTTCTAAACCGGTTAATTCTAATCGGAATTGACAGATATAGCGGATTCTCGAGTAGATTTCGAGCAATATTCCGACAAATCTGCCCATATCTCCGAAACTATATGTCGTAGAACGGAGAAATCGGTATTTGTGCAAAGATCTCGAAAAAATACAGTAGATGACATTGTTTAAAATTTTCTAAACCGGTTAATTCTAATCGGAATTGACAGATATAACGGATTCTCGAGTAGTTTTCGAGCAATATTCGGACAAATCTACCCATATCTCCGAAACTATATGTCGTAGAACGGAGAAATCGGTATTTCTGGAAAGATCTCTAAAAAATGCAGTAGATGACATAGCTTCAAACTTTCTAAACCGGTTAATTCTAATCGGAATTGCCAAAAACTCATATAACGCAATTTTCAGCTATTTTCGAGCTATTTTCGCACAAATCTGCCCATATCTCCGAAACTATATGTCGTAGAACAGAGTAATCGGTATTTGTGCAAAGATCTCGAAAAAATACAGTAGATGACATTGTCTAAAATTTTCTAAACCGGTTAATTCTAATCGGAATTGACAGATATAACGGATTCTCGAGTAGTTTTCGAGCAATATTCGGACAAATCTGCCCATATCTCCGAAACTATATGTCGTAGAACGGAGAAATCGGTATTTCTGGAAAGATCTCTAAAAAATGCAGTAGATGACATAGCTTCAAACTTTCTAAAGCGGTTAATTCTATTCGAAACTGCCAGATAGAGCGGATTTTCGAGTAGATTTCGAGCAATATTCGGACAAATCTACCCATATCTCCGAAACTATATGTCGTAGAACGGAGAAATCGGTATTTGTGCAAAGATCTCGAAAAACTAAAGTAGATGACATTGTCTAAAATTTTCTAAACCGGTTAATTCTAATCGGAATTGACAGATATAACAGATTCTCGAGTAGTTTTCGAGCAATATTCGGACAAATCTACCCATATCTCCGAAACTATATGTCGTAGAACGGAGAAATCGGTATTTCTGGAAAGATCTCTAAAAAATGCAGTAGAAGACATAGCTTCAAACTTTCTAAACCGGTTAATTCTAATCGGAATTGCCAAAAACTCATATAACGCAATTTTCAGCTATTTTCGAGCTATTTTCGCACAAATCTGCCCATATCTCCGAAACTATATGTCGTAGAACAGAGTAATCGGCATTTGTGCAAAGATCTCGAAAAAATACAGTAGATGACATTGTCTAAAATTTTCTAAACCGGTTAATTCTAATCGGAATTGACAGATATAACGGATTCCCGAGTAGTTTTCGAGCAATATTCGGACAAATCTGCCCATATCTCCGAAACTATATGTCGTAGAACGGAGAAATCGGTATTTGTGCAAAGATCTCGAAAAAATACAGTAGATGACATTGTCTAAAATTTTCTAAACCGGTTAATTCTAATCGGAATTGACAGATATAACGGATTCTCGAGTAGTTTTCGAGCAATATTCGGACAAATCTACCCATATCTCCGAAACTATATGTCGTAGAACGGAGAAATCGGTATTTCTGGAAAGATCTCGAAAAAATGCAGTAGATGACATAGCTTCAAACTTTCTAAACCGGTTAATTCTAATCGGAATTGCCAAAAACTCATATAACGCAATTTTCAGCTATTTTCGCGCTATTTTCGCACAAATCTGACCATATCTCCGAAACTATATGTCGTAGAACAGAGTAATCGATATTTTTGGAAAGATCTCGAAAAAATACAGTAGATGACATGGTTTAAAGCTTTCTAAACCGGTTAATTCTAATCGGAATTGACAGATATAGCGGATTCTCGAGTAGATTTCGAGCAATATTCCGACAAATCTGCCCATATCTCCGAAACTATATGTCGTAGAACGGAGAAATCGGTATTTGTGCAAAGATCTCGAAAAAATACAGTAGATGACATTGTTTAAAATTTTCTAAACCGGTTAATTCTAATCGGAATTGACAGATATAACGGATTCTCGAGTAGTTTTCGAGCAATATTCGGACAAATCTACCCATATCTCCGAAACTATATGTCGTAGAAGGGAGAAATCGGTATTTCTGGAAAGATCTCTAAAAAATGCAGTAGATGACATAGCTTCAAACTTTCTAAACCGGTTAATTCTAATCGGAATTGCCAAAAACTCATATAACGCAATTTTCAGCTATTTTCGAGCTATTTTCGCACAAATCTGCCCATATCTCCGAAACTATATGTCGTAGAACAGAGTAATCGGTATTTGTGCAAAGATCTCGAAAAAATACAGAAGATGACATTGTCTAAAATTTTCTAAACCGGTTAATTCTAATCGGAATTGACAGATATAACGGATTCTCGAGTAGTTTTCGAGCAATATTCGGACAAATCTGCCCATATCTCCGAAACTATATGTCGTAGAACGGAGAAATCGGTATTTCTGGAAAGATCTCTAAAAAATGCAGTAGATGACATAGCTTCAAACTTTCTAAAGCGGTTAATTCTATTCGAAACTGCCAGATAGAGCGGATTTTCGAGTAGATTTCGAGCAATATTCGGACAAATCTACCCATATCTCCGAAACTATATGTCGTAGAACGGAGAAATCGGTATTTGTGCAAAGATCTCGAAAAACTAAAGTAGATGACATTGTCTAAAATTTTCTAAACCGGTTAATTCTAATCGGAATTGACAGATATAACAGATTCTCGAGTAGTTTTCGAGCAATATTCGGACAAATCTACCCATATCTCCGAAACTATATGTCGTAGAACGGAGAAATCGGTATTTCTGGAAAGATCTCTAAAAAATGCAGTAGATGACATAGCTTCAAACTTTCTAAACCGGTTAATTCTAATCGGAATTGCCAAAAACTCATATAACGCAATTTTCAGCTATTTTCGAGCTATTTTCGCACAAATCTGCCCATATCTCCGAAACTATATGTCGTAGAACAGAGTAATCGGTATTTGTGCAAAGATCTCGAAAAAATACAGTAGATGACATTGTCTAAAATTTTCTAAACCGGTTAATTCTAATCGGAATTGACAGATATAACGGATTCTCGAGTAGTTTTCGAGCAATATTCGGACAAATCTGCCCATATCTCCGAAACTATATGTCGTAGAACGGAGAAATCGGTATTTCTGGAAAGATCTCTAAAAAATGCAGTAGATGACATAGCTTCAAACTTTCTAAAGCGGTTAATTCTATTCGAAACTGCCAGATAGAGCGGATTTTCGAGTAGATTTCGAGCAATATTCGGACAAATCTACCCATATCTCCGAAACTATATGTCGTAGAACGGAGAAATCGGTATTTGTGCAAAGATCTCGAAAAACTAAAGTAGATGACATTGTCTAAAATTTTCTAAACCGGTTAATTCTAATCGGAATTGACAGATATAACAGATTCTCGAGTAGTTTTCGAGCAATATTCGGACAAATCTACCCATATCTCCGAAACTATATGTCGTAGAACGGAGAAATCGGTATTTCTGGAAAGATCTCTAAAAAATGCAGTAGAAGACATAGCTTCAAACTTTCTAAACCGGTTAATTCTAATCGGAATTGCCAAAAACTCATATAACGCAATTTTCAGCTATTTTCGAGCTATTTTCGCACAAATCTGCCCATATCTCCGAAACTATATGTCGTAGAACAGAGTAATCGGCATTTGTGCAAAGATCTCGAAAAAATACAGTAGATGACATTGTCTAAAATTTTCTAAACCGGTTAATTCTAATCGGAATTGACAGATATAACGGATTCCCGAGTAGTTTTCGAGCAATATTCGGACAAATCTGCCCATATCTCCGAAACTATATGTCGTAGAACGGAGAAATCGGTATTTGTGCAAAGATCTCGAAAAAATACAGTAGATGACATTGTCTAAAATTTTCTAAACCGGTTAATTCTAACCGGAATTGACAGATATAACGGATTCTCGAGTAGTTTTCGAGCAATATTCGGACAAATCTACCCATATCTCCGAAACTATATGTCGTAGAACGGAGAAATCGGTATTTCTGGAAAGATCTCGAAAAAATGCAGTAGATGACATAGCTTCAAACTTTCTAAACCGGTTAATTCTAATCGGAATTGCCAAAAACTCATATAACGCAATTTTCAGCTATTTTCGAGCTATTTTCGCACAAATCTGCCCATATCTCCGAAACTATATGTCGTAGAACAGAGTAATCGGCATTTGTGCAAAGATCTCGAAAAAATACAGTAGATGACATTGTCTAAAATTTTCTAAACCGGTTAATTCTAATCGGAATTGACAGATATAACGGATTCCCGAGTAGTTTTCGAGCAATATTCGGACAAATCTGCCCATATCTCCGAAACTATATGTCGTAGAACGGAGAAATCGGTATTTGTGCAAAGATCTCGAAAAAATACAGTAGATGACATTGTCTAAAATTTTCTAAACCGGTTAATTCTAACCGGAATTGACAGATATAACGGATTTTCGAGTAGTTTTCGAGCAATATTCGGACAAATCTGCCCATATCTCCGAAACTATATGTCGTAGAACGGAGAAATCGGTATTTCTGGAAAGATCTCTAAAAAATGCAGTAGATGACATAGCTTCAAACTTTCTAAACCGGTTAATTCTAATCGGAATTGCCAAAAACTCATATAACGCAATTTTCAGCTATTTTCGAGCTATTTTCGCACAAATCTGCCCATATCTCCGAAACTATATGTCGTAGAACAGAGTAATCGGTATTTGTGCAAAGATCTCGAAAAAATAAAGTAGATGACATTGTCTACAATTTTCTAAACCGGTTAATTCTAATCGGAATTGACAGATATAACGGATTCTCGAGTAGTTTTCGAGCAATATTCGGACAAATCTACCCATATCTCCGAAACTATATGTCGTAGAACGGAGAAATCGGTATTTCTGGAAAGATCTCGAAAAAATGCAGTAGATGACATAGCTTCAAACTTTCTAAACCGGTTAATTCTAATCGGAATTGCCAAAAACTCATATAACGCAATTTTCAGCTATTTTCGAGCTATTTTCGCACAAATCTGCCCATATCTCCGAAACTATATGTCGTAGAACAGAGTAATCGGTATTTGTGCAAAGATCTCGAAAAAATACAGTAGATGACATTGTCTAAAATTTTCTAAACCGGTTAATTCTAATCGGAATTGACAGATATAACGGATTCTCGAGTAGTTTTCGAGCAATATTCGGACAAATCTGCCCATATCTCCGAAACTATATGTCGTAGAACGGAGAAATCGGTATTTCTGGAAAGATCTCTAAAAAATGCAGTAGATGACATAGCTTCAAACTTTCTAAAGCGGTTAATTCTATTCGAAACTGCCAGATAGAGCGGATTTTCGAGTAGATTTCGAGCAATATTCGGACAAATCTACCCATATCTCCGAAACTATATGTCGTAGAACGGAGAAATCGGTATTTGTGCAAAGATCTCGAAAAACTAAAGTAGATCACATTGTCTAAAATTTTCTAAACCGGTTAATTCTAATCGGAATTGACAGATATAACAGATTCTCGAGTAGTTTTCGAGCAATATTCGGACAAATCTACCCATATCTCCGAAACTATATGTCGTAGAACGGAGAAATCGGTATTTCTGGAAAGATCTCTAAAAAATGCAGTAGATGACATAGCTTCAAACTTTCTAAACCGGTTAATTCTAATCGGAATTGCCAAAAACTCATATAACGCAATTTTCAGCTATTTTCGAGCTATTTTCGCACAAATCTGCCGATATCTCCGAAACTATATGTCGTAGAACAGAGTAATCGGTATTTGTGCAAAGATCTCGAAAAAATACAGTAGATGACATTGTCTAAAATTTTCTAAACCGGTTAATTCTAATCGGAATTGACAGATATAACGGATTCTCGAGTAGTTTTCGAGCAATATTCGGACAAATCTACCCATATCTCCGAAACTATATGTCGTAGAACGGAGAAATCGGTATTTCTGGAAAGATCTCTAAAAAATGCAGTAGATGACATAGCTTCAAACTTTCTAAACCGGTTAATTCTAATCGGAATTGCCAAAAACTCATATAACGCAATTTTCAGCTATTTTCGAGCTATTTTCGCACAAATCTGCCCATATCTCCGAATCTATATGTCGTAGAACAGAGTAATCGGTATTTGTGCAAAGATCTCGAAAAAATACAGTAGATGACATTTTCTAAAATTTTCTAAACCGGTTAATTCTAATCGGAATTGACAGATATAACGGATTCTCGAGTAGTTTTCGAGCAATATTCGGACAAATCTGCCCATATCTCCGAAACTATATGTCGTAGAACGGAGAAATCGGTATTTCTGGAAAGATCTCTAAAAAATGCAGTAGATGACATAGCTTCAAACTTTCTAAAGCGGTTAATTCTATTCGAAACTGCCAGATAGAGCGGATTTTCGAGTAGATTTCGAGCAATATTCGGACAAATCTACCCATATCTCCGAAACTATATGTCGTAGAACGGAGAAATCGGTATTTGTGCAAAGATCTCGAAAAAATAAAGTAGATGACCTTGTCTAAAATTTTCTAAACCGGTTAATTCTAATCGGAATTGACAGATATAACGGATTCTCGAGTAGTTTTCGAGCAATATTCGGACAAATCTACCCATATCTCCGAAACTATATGTCGTAGAACGGAGAAATCGGTATTTCTGGAAAGATCTCTAAAAAATGCAGTAGAAGACATAGCTTCAAACTTTCTAAACCGGTTAATTCTAATCGGAATTGCCAAAAACTCATATAACGCAATTTTCAGCTATTTTCGAGCTATTTTCGCACAAATCTGCCCATATCTCCGAAACTATATGTCGTAGAACAGAGTAATCGGCATTTGTGCAAAGATCTCGAAAAAATACAGTAGATGACATTGTCTAAAATTTTCTAAACCGGTTAATTCTAATCGGAATTGACAGATATAACGGATTCTCGAGTAGTTTTCGAGCAATATTCGGACAAATCTGCCCATATCTCCGAAACTATATGTCGTAGAACGGAGAAATCGGTATTTGTGCAAAGATCTCGAAAAAATACAGTAGATGACATTGTCTAAAATTTTCTAAACCGGTTAATTCTAATCGGAATTGACAGATATAACGGATTCTCGAGTAGTTTTCGAGCAATATTCGGACAAATCTACCCATATCTCCGAAACTATATGTCGTAGAACGGAGAAATCGGTATTTCTGGAAAGATCTCGAAAAAATGCAGTAGATGACATAGCTTCAAACTTTCTAAACCGGTTAATTCTAATCGGAATTGCCAAAAACTCATATAACGCAATTTTCAGCTATTTTCGCGCTATTTTCGCACAAATCTGACCATATCTCCGAAACTATATGTCGTAGAACAGAGTAATCGATATTTTTGGAAAGATCTCGAAAAAATACAGTAGATGACATGGTTTAAAGCTTTCTAAACCCGTTAATTCTAATCGGAATTGACAGATATAGCGGATTCTCGAGTAGATTTCGAGCAATATTCCGACAAATCTGCCCATATCTCCGAAACTATATGTCGTAGAACGGAGAAATCGGTATTTGTGCAAATATCTCGAAAAAATACAGTAGATGACATTGTTTAAAATTTTCTAAACCGGTTAATTCTAATCGGAATTGACAGATATAACGGATTCTCGAGTAGTTTTCGAGCAATATTCGGACAAATCTACCCATATCTCCGAAAATATATGTCGTAGAACGGAGAAATCGGTATTTCTGGAAAGATCTCGAAAAAATGCAGTAGATGACATAGCTTCAAACTTTCTAAACCGGTTAATTCTAATCGGAATTGCCAAAAACTCATATAACGCAATTTTCTGCTATTTTCGAGCTATTTTCGCACAAATCTGCCCATATCTCCGAAACTATATGTCGTAGAACAGAGTAATCGATATTTTTGGAAAGATCTCGAAAAAATACAGTAGATGACATTGTTTAAAGCTTTCTAAACCGGTTAATTCTAATCGGAATTGACAGATATAACGGATTCTCGAGTAGTTTTCGAGCAATATTCGGACAAATCTACCCATATCTCCGAAACTATATGTCGTAGAACGGAGAAATCGGTATTTCTGGAAAGATCTCTAAAAAATGCAGTAGATGACATAGCTTCAAACTTTCTAAACCGGTTAATTCTAATCGGAATTGCCAAAAACTCATATAACGCAATTTTCAGCTATTTTCGAGCTATTTTCGCACAAATCTGCCCATATCTCCGAAACTATATGTCGTAGAACGGAGAAATTGGTATTTTTGGAAAGATCTCGAGAAAATACAGTAGATGACATGATTTCAAACTTTCTAAAGCGGTTAATTCTATTCGAAACTGCCAGATAGAGCGGATTTTCGAGTAGTTTTCGAGCAATATTCGGACAAATCTGCCCATATCTCCGAAACTATATGTCGTAGAACGGAGAAATCGGTATTTCTGGAAAGATCTCTAAAAAATGCAGTAGATGACATAGCTTCAAACTTTCTAAACCGGTTAATTCTAATCGGAATTGCCAGATAGAGCGGATTGTCGAGTAGATTTCGAGCAATATTCGGACAAATCTACCCATATCTCCGAAACTATATGTCGTAGAACGGAGAAATCGGTATTTCTGGAAAGATCTCTAAAAAATGCAGTAGATGACATAGCTTCAAACTTTCTAAACCGGTTAATTCTAATCGGAATTGCCAAAAACTCATATAACGCAATTTTCAGCTATTTTCGAGCTATTTTCGCACAAATCTGCCCATATCTCCGAAACTATGTGTCGTAGAACAGAGAAATCGGTATTTCTGGAAAGATCTCTAAAAAATGCAGTAGAAGACATAGCTTCAAACTTTCTAAACCGGTTAATTCTAATCGGAATTGCCAAAAACTCATATAACGCAATTTTCTGCTATTTTCGAGCTATTTTCGCACAAATCTGCCCATATCTCCGAAACTATATGTCGTAGAACAGAGTAATCGATATTTTTGGAAAGATCTCGAAAAAATACAGTAGATGACATTGTTTAAAGCTTTCTAAACCGGTTAATTCTAATCGGAATTGACAGATATAACGGATTCTCGAGTAGTTTTCGAGCAATATTCGGACAAATCTACCCATATCTCCGAAACTATATGTCGTAGAACAGAGTAATCGATATTTTTGGAAAGATCTCGAAAAAATACAGTAGATGACATTGTTTAAAGCTTTCTAAACCGGTTAATTCTAATCGGAATTGACAGATATAACGGATTCTCGAGTAGTTTTCGAGCAATATTCGGACAAATCTACCCATATCTCCGAAACTATATGTCGTAGAACGGAGAAATCGGTATTTCTGGAAAGATCTCTAAAAAATGCAGTAGATGACATAGCTTCAAACTTTCTAAACCGGTTAATTCTAATCGGAATTGCCAGATAGAGCGGATTCTCGAGTAGTTTTCGAGCAATATTCGGACAAATCTACCCATATCTCCGAAACTATATGTCGTAGAACGGAGAAATCGGTATTTCTGGAAAGATCTCTAAAAAATGCAGTAGATGACATAGCTTCAAACTTTCTAAACCGGTTAATTCTAATCGGAATTGCCAAAAACTCATATAACGCAATTTTCAGCTATTTTCGAGCTATTTTCGCACAAATCTGCCCATATCTCCGAAACTATATGTCGTAGAACAGAGAAATCGGTATTTCTGGAAAGATCTCTAAAAAATGCAGTAGAAGACATAGCTTCAAACTTTCTAAACCGGTTAATTCTAATCGGAATTGCCAAAAACTCATATAACGCAATTTTCAGCTATTTTCGGGCTATTTTCGAGCTATTTTCGCACAAATCTGCCCATATCTCCGAAACTATATGTCGTAGAACAGAGTAATCGATATTTTTGGAAAGATCTCGAAATAATACAGTAGATGACATGGTTTAAAGCTTTCTAAACCGGTTAATTCTATTCGAAACTGCCAGATAGAGCGGATTTTCGAGTAGTTTTCGAGCAATATTCGGACAAATCTGCCCATATCTCCGAAACTATATGTCTTAGAACTGAGTAATCGATATTTTTGGAAAGATCTCGAAAAAATACAGTAGATGACATGGTTTAAAGCTTTCTAAACCCGTTAATTCTAATCGGAATTGACAGATATAGCGGATTCTCGAGTAGATTTCGAGCAATATTCCGACAAATCTGCCCATATCTCCGAAAGTATATGTCGTAGAACGGAGAAATCGGTATTTGTGCAAAGATCTCGAAAAAATACAGTAGATGACATTGTTTAAAATTTTCTAAACCGGTTAATTCTAATCGGAATTGACAGATATAACGGATTCTCGAGTAGTTTTCGAGCAATATTCGGACAAATCTACCCATATCTCCGAAACTATATGTCGTAGAACGGAGAAATCGGTATTTCTGGAAAGATCTCGAAAAAATGCAGTAGATGACATAGCTTCAAACTTTCTAAACCGGTTAATTCTAATCGGAATTGCCAAAAACTCATATAACGCAATTTTCTGCTATTTTCGAGCTATTTTCGCACAAATCTGCCCATATCTCCGAAACTATATGTCGTAGAACAGAGTAATCGATATTTTTGGAAAGATCTCGAAAAAATACAGTAGATGACATTGTTTAAAGCTTTCTAAACCGGTTAATTCTAATCGGAATTGACAGATATAACGGATTCTCGAGTAGTTTTCGAGCAATATTCGGACAAATCTACCCATATCTCCGAAACTATATGTCGTAGAACGGAGAAATCGGTATTTCTGGAAAGATCTCTAAAAAATGCAGTAGATGACATAGCTTCAAACTTTCTAAACCGGTTAATTCTAATCGGAATTGCCAAAAACTCATATAACGCAATTTTCAGCTATTTTCGAGCTATTTTCGCACAAATCTGCCCATATCTCCGAATCTATATGTCGTAGAACAGAGTAATCGGTATTTGTGCAAAGATCTCGAAAAAATAGAGTAGATGACATTTTCTAAAATTTTCTAAACCGGTTAATTCTAATCGGAATTGACAGATATAACGGATTCTCGAGTAGTTTTCGAGCAATATTCGGACAAATCTGCCCATATCTCCGAAACTATATGTCGTAGAACGGAGAAATCGGTATTTCTGGAAAGATCTCTAAAAAATGCAGTAGATGACATAGCTTCAAACTTTCTAAAGCGGTTAATTCTATTCGAAACTGCCAGATAGAGCGGATTTTCGAGTAGATTTCGAGCAATATTCGGACAAATCTACCCATATCTCCGAAACTATATGTCGTAGAACGGAGAAATCGGTATTTGTGCAAAGATCTCGAAAAAATAAAGTAGATGACATTGTCTAAAATTTTCTAAACCGGTTAATTCTAATCGGAATTGACAGATATAACGGATTCTCGAGTAGTTTTCGAGCAATATTCGGACAAATCTACCCATATCTCCGAAACTATATGTCGTAGAACGGAGAAATCGGTATTTCTGGAAAGATCTCTAAAAAATGCAGTAGAAGACATAGCTTCAAACTTTCTAAACCGGTTAATTCTAATCGGAATTGCCAAAAACTCATATAACGCAATTTTCAGCTATTTTCGAGCTATTTTCGCACAAATCTGCCCATATCTCCGAAACTATATGTCGTAGAACAGAGTAATCGGCATTTGTGCAAAGATCTCGAAAAAATACAGTAGATGACATTGTCTAAAATTTTCTAAACCGGTTAATTCTAATCGGAATTGACAGATATAACGGATTCTCGAGTAGTTTTCGAGCAATATTCGGACAAATCTGCCCATATCTCCGAAACTATATGTCGTAGAACGGAGAAATCGGTATTTGTGCAAAGATCTCGAAAAAATACAGTAGATGACATTGTCTAAAATTTTCTAAACCGGTTAATTCTAATCGGAATTGACAGATATAACGGATTCTCGAGTAGTTTTCGAGCAATATTCGGACAAATCTACCCATATCTCCGAAACTATATGTCGTAGAACGGAGAAATCGGTATTTGTGCAAAGATCTCGAAAAAATACAGTAGATGACATTGTTTAAAATTTTCTAAACCGGTTAATTCTAATCGGAATTGACAGATATAACGGATTCTCGAGTAGATTTCGAGCAATATTCCGACAAATCTACCCATATCTCCGAAACTATATGTCGTAGAACGGAGAAATCGGTATTTCTGGAAAGATCTCGAAAAAATGCAGTAGATGACATAGCTTCAAACTTTCTAAACCGGTTAATTCTAATCGGAATTGCCAAAAACTCATATAACGCAATTTTCAGCTATTTTCGCGCTATTTTCGCACAAATCTGACCATATCTCCGAAACTATATGTCGTAGAACAGAGTAATCGATATTTTTGGAAAGATCTCGAAAAAATACAGTAGATGACATGGTTTAAAGCTTTCTAAACCCGTTAATTCTAATCGGAATTGACAGATATAGCGGATTCTCGAGTAGATTTCGAGCAATATTCCGACAAATCTGCCCATATCTCCGAAACTATATGTCGTAGAACGGAGAAATCGGTATTTGTGCAAAGATCTCGAAAAAATACAGTAGATGACATTGTTTAAAATTTTCTAAACCGGTTAATTCTAATCGGAATTGACAGATATAACGGATTCTCGAGTAGTTTTCGAGCAATATTCGGACAAATCTACCCATATCTCCGAAACTATATGTCGTAGAACGGAGAAATCGGTATTTCTGGAAAGATCTCGAAAAAATGCAGTAGATGACATAGCTTCAAACTTTCTAAACCGGTTAATTCTAATCGGAATTGCCAAAAACTCATATAACGCAATTTTCTGCTATTTTCGAGCTATTTTCGCACAAATCTGCCCATATCTCCGAAACTATATGTCGTAGAACAGAGTAATCGATATTTTTGGAAAGATCTCGAAAAAATACAGTAGATGACATTGTTTAAAGCTTTCTAAACCGGTTAATTCTAATCGGAATTGACAGATATAACGGATTCTCGAGTAGTTTTCGAGCAATATTCGGACAAATCTACCCATATCTCCGAAACTATATGTCGTAGAACGGAGAAATCGGTATTTCTGGAAAGATCTCTAAAAAATGCAGTAGATGACATAGCTTCAAACTTTCTAAACCGGTTAATTCTAATCGGAATTGCCAAAAACTCATATAACGCAATTTTCAGCTATTTTCGAGCTATTTTCGCACAAATCTGCCCATATCTCCGAAACTATATGTCGTAGAACGGAGAAATTGGTATTTTTGGAAAGATCTCGAGAAAATACAGTAGATGACATGATTTCAAACTTTCTAAAGCGGTTAATTCTATTCGAAACTGCCAGATAGAGCGGATTTTCGAGTAGTTTTCGAGCAATATTCGGACAAATCTGCCCATATCTCCGAAACTATATGTCGTAGAACGGAGAAATCGGTATTTGTGCAAAGATCTCGAAAAAATAAAGTAGATGACATTGTCTAAAATTTTCTAAACCGGTTAATTCTAATCGGAATTGACAGATATAACGGATTCTCGAGTAGTTTTCGAGCAATATTCGGACAAATCTACCCATATCTCCGAAACTATATGTCGTAGAACGGAGAAATCGGTATTTCTGGAAAGATCTCTAAAAAATGCAGTAGATGACATAGCTTCAAACTTTCTAAACCGGTTAATTCTAATCGGAATTGCCAAAAACTCATATAACGCAATTTTCAGCTATTTTCGAGCTATTTTCGCACAAATCTGCCCATATCTCCGAAACTATATGTCGTAGAACAGAGTAATCGATATTTTTGGAAAGATCTCGAAAAAATACAGTAGATGACATGGTTTAAAGCTTTCTAAACCGGTTAATTCTAATCGGAATTGACAGATATATCGGATTTTCGAGTAGTTTTCGAGCTATTTTCGGACAAATCTGCCCATATCTCCGAAACTATATGTCGTAGAACGAAGAAATCGGTATTTTTCGAAAGATCTCGAGAAAATGCAGTAGATGACATGGTTTAAAGCTTTCTAAACCGGTTAATTCTATTCGAAACTGCCAGATAGAGCGGATTTTCGAGTAGTTTTCGAGCAATATTCGGACAAATCTGCCCATATCTCCGAAACTATATGTCGTAGAACGGAGAAATTGGTATTTTTGGAAAGATCTCGAGAAAATACAGTAGATGACATGGTTTAAAGCTTTCTAAACCGGTTAATTCTAATCGGAATTGACAGATATATCGGATTTCCGAGTAGTTTTCGAGCTATTTTCGGACAAATCTGCCCATATCTCCGAAACTATATGTCGTAGAACGAAGAAATCGGTATTTTTCGAAAGATCTCGAGAAAATGCAGTAGATGACATGGTTTAAAGCTTTCTAAACCGGTTAATTCTATTCGAAACTGCCAGATAGAGCGGATTTTCGAGTAGTTTTCGAGCAATATTCGGACAAATCTGCCCATATCTCCGAAACTATATGTCGTAGAACGGAGAAATCGGTATTTGTGCAAAGATCTCGAAAAAATACAGTAGATGACATTGTCTAAAATTTTCTAAACCGGTTAATTCTAATCGGAATTGACAGATATAACGGATTCTCGAGTAGTTTTCGAGCAATATTCGGACAAATCTACCCATATCTCCGAAACTATATGTCGTAGAACGGAGAAATCGGTATTTCTGGAAAGATCTCTAAAAAATGCAGTAGATGACATAGCTTCAAACTTTCTAAACCGGTTAATTCTAATCGGAATTGCCAAAAACTCATATAACGCAATTTTCAGCTATTTTCGAGCTATTTTCGCACAAATCTGCCCATATCTCCGAAACTATATGTCGTAGAACAGAGTAATCGGCATTTGTGCAAAGATCTCGAAAAAATACAGTAGATGACATTGTCTAAAATTTTCTAAACCGGTTAATTCTAATCGGAATTGACAGATATAACGGATTCTCGAGTAGTTTTCGAGCAATATTCGGACAAATCTGCCCATATCTCCGAAACTATATGTCGTAGAACGGAGAAATCGGTATTTGTGCAAAGATCTCGAAAAAATACAGTAGATGACATTGTCTAAAATTTTCTAAACCGGTTAATTCTAATCGGAATTGACAGATATAACGGATTCTCGAGTAGTTTTCGAGCAATATTCGGACAAATCTACCCATATCTCCGAAACTATATGTCGTAGAACGGAGAAATCGGTATTTCTGGAAAGATCTCGAAAAAATGCAGTAGATGACATAGCTTCAAACTTTCTAAACCGGTTAATTCTAATCGGAATTGCCAAAAACTCATATAACGCAATTTTCAGCTATTTTCGCGCTATTTTCGCACAAATCTGACCATATCTCCGAAACTATATGTCGTAGAACAGAGTAATCGATATTTTTGGAAAGATCTCGAAAAAATACAGTAGATGACATGGTTTAAAGCTTTCTAAACCCGTTAATTCTAATCGGAATTGACAGATATAGCGGATTCTCGAGTAGATTTCGAGCAATATTCCGACAAATCTGCCCATATCTCCGAAACTATATGTCGTAGAACGGAGAAATCGGTATTTGTGCAAAGATCTCGAAAAAATACAGTAGATGACATTGTTTAAAATTTTCTAAACCGGTTAATTCTAATCGGAATTGACAGATATAACGGATTCTCGAGTAGTTTTCGAGCAATATTCGGACAAATCTACCCATATCTCCGAAACTATATGTCGTAGAACGGAGAAATCGGTATTTCTGGAAAGATCTCGAAAAAATGCAGTAGATGACATAGCTTCAAACTTTCTAAACCGGTTAATTCTAATCGGAATTGCCAAAAACTCATATAACGCAATTTTCTGCTATTTTCGAGCTATTTTCGCACAAATCTGCCCATATCTCCGAAACTATATGTCGTAGAACAGAGTAATCGATATTTTTGGAAAGATCTCGAAAAAATACAGTAGATGACATTGTTTAAAGCTTTCTAAACCGGTTAATTCTAATCGGAATTGACAGATATAACGGATTCTCGAGTAGTTTTCGAGCAATATTCGGACAAATCTACCCATATCTCCGAAACTATATGTCGTAGAACGGAGAAATCGGTATTTCTGGAAAGATCTCTAAAAAATGCAGTAGATGACATAGCTTCAAACTTTCTAAACCGGTTAATTCTAATCGGAATTGCCAAAAACTCATATAACGCAATTTTCAGCTATTTTCGAGCTATTTTCGCACAAATCTGCCCATATCTCCGAAACTATATGTCGTAGAAGGGAGAAATTGGTATTTTTGGAAAGATCTCGAGAAAATACAGTAGATGACATGATTTCAAACTTTCTAAAGCGGTTAATTCTATTCGAAACTGCCAGATAGAGCGGATTTTCGAGTAGTTTTCGAGCAATATTCGGACAAATCTGCCCATATCTCCGAAACTATATGTCGTAGAACGGAGAAATCGGTATTTGTGCAAAGATCTCGAAAAAATAAAGTAGATGACATTGTCTAAAATTTTCTAAACCGGTTAATTCTAATCGGAATTGACAGATATAACGGATTCTCGAGTAGTTTTCGAGCAATTTTCGCACAAATCTGCCCATATCTCCGAAACTATATGTCGTAGAACAGAGAAATCGGTATTTCTGGAAAGATCTCTAAAAAATGCAGTAGAAGACATAGCTTCAAACTTTCTAAACCGGTTAATTCTAATCGGAATTGCCAAAAACTCATATAACGCAATTTTCAGCTATTTTCGAGCTATTTTCGCACAAATCTGCCCATATCTCCGAAACTATATGTCGTAGAACAGAGTAATCGATATTTTTGGAAAGATCTCGAAAAAATACAGTAGATGACATGGTTTAAAGCTTTCTAAACCGGTTAATTCTAATCGGAATTGACAGATATATCGGATTTTCGAGTAGTTTTCGAGCTATTTTCGGACAAATCTGCCCATATCTCCGAAACTATATGTCGTAGAACGAAGAAATCGGTATTTTTCGAAAGATCTCGAGAAAATGCAGTAGATGACATGGTTTAAAGCTTTCTAAACCGGTTAATTCTAATCGGAATTGACAGATATAGCGGATTCTCGAGTAGTTTTCGAGCAATATTCCGACAAATCTGCCCATATCTCCGAAACTATATGTCGTAGAACGGAGAAATCGGTATTTGTGCAAAGATCTCGAAAAAATACAGTAGATGACATTGTCTAAAATTTTCTAAACCGGTTAATTCTAATCGGAATTGGCAGATATAACGGATTCTCGAGTAGTTTTCGAGCAATATTCGGACAAATCTACCCATATCTCCGAAACTATATGTCGTAGAACGGAGAAATCGGTATTTCTGGAAAGATCTCTAAAAAATGCAGTAGATGACATAGCTTCAAACTTTCTAAACCGGTTAATTCTAATCGGAATTGCCAAAAACTCATATAACGCAATTTTCAGCTATTTTCGAGCTATTTTCGCACAAATCTGCCCATATCTCCGAAACTATATGTCGTAGAACGGAGAAATTGGTATTTTTGGAAAGATCTCGAGAAAATACAGTAGATGACATGATTTCAAACTTTCTAAAGCGGTTAATTCTATTCGAAACTGCCAGATAGAGCGGATTTTCGAGTAGTTTTCGAGCAATATTCGGACAAATCTGCCCATATCTCCGAAACTATATGTCGTAGAACGGAGAAATCGGTATTTGTGCAAAGATCTCGAAAAAATACAGTAGATGACATTGTCTAAAATTTTCTAAACCGGTTAATTCTAATCGGAATTGACAGATATAACGGATTCTCGAGTAGTTTTCGAGCAATATTCGGACATATCTACCCATATCTCCGAAACTATATGTCGTAGAACGGAGAAATCGGTATTTCTGGAAAGATCTCAAAAAAATGCAGTAGATGACATAGCTTCAAACTTTCTAAACCGGTTAATTCTAATCGGAATTGCCAAAAACTCATATAACGCAATTTTCAGCTATTTTCGCGCTATTTTCGCACAAATCTGACCATATCTCCGAAACTATATGTCGTAGAACAGAGTAATCGATATTTTTGGAAAGATCTCGAAAAAATACAGTAGATGACATGGTTTAAAGCTTTCTAAACCGGTTAATTCTAATCGGAATTGACAGATATATCGGATTTTCGAGTAGTTTTCGAGCTATTTTCCGACAAATCTGCCCATATCTCCGAAACTATATGTCGTAGAACGGAGAAATTGGTATTTTTGGAAAGATCTCGAGAAAATACAGTAGATGACATGATTTCAAACTTTCTAAAGCGGTTAATTCTATTCGAAACTGCCAGATATAACGGATTCTCGAGTAGTTTTCGAGCAATATTCGGACAAATCTACCCATATCTCCGAAACTATATGTCGTAGAACGGAGAAATCGGTATTTCTGGAAAGATCTCGAAAAAATGCAGTAGATGACATAGCTTCAAACTTTCTAAACCGGTTAATTCTAATCGGAATTGCCAAAAACTCATATAACGCAATTTTCAGCTATTTTCGAGCTATTTTCGCACAAATCTGCCCATATCTCCGAAACTATATGTCGTAGAACAGAGTAATCGATATTTTTGGAAAGATCTCGAAAAAATACAGTAGATGACATTGTTTAAAATTTTCTAAACCGGTTAATTCTAATCGGAATTGACAGATATAACGGATTCTCGAGTAGTTTTCGAGCAATATTCGGACAAATCTACCCATATCTCCGAAACTATATGTCGTAGAACGGAGAAATCGGTATTTCTGGAAAGATCTCGAAAAAATGCAGTAGATGACATATCTTCAAACTTTCTAAACCGGTTAATTCTAATCGGAATTGCCAAAAACTCATATAACGCAATTTTCAGCTATTTTCGAGCTATTTTCGCACAAATCTGCCCATATCTCCGAAACTATATGTCGTAGAACAGAGTAATCGATATTTTTGGAAAGATCTCGAAAAAATACAGTAGATGACATTGTTTAAAGCTTTCTAAACCGGTTAATTCTAATCGGAATTGACAGATATAACGGATTCTCGAGTAGTTTTCGAGCAATATTCGGACAAATCTAACCATATCTCCGAAACTATATGTCGTAGAACGGAGAAATCGGTATTTCTGGAAAGATCTCTAAAAAATGCAGTAGATGACATAGCTTCAAACTTTCTAAACCGGTTAATTCTAATCGGAATTGCCAAAAACTCATATAACGCTATTTTCAGCTATTTTCGAGCTATTTTCGCACAAATCTGCCCATATCTCCGGAACTATATGTCGTAGAACGGAGAAATTGGTATTTTTGGAAAGATCTCGAGAAAATACAGTAGATGACATGATTTCAAACTTTCTAAAGCGGTTAATTCTATTCGAAACTGCCAGATAGAGCGGATTTTCGAGTAGTTTTCGAGCAATATTCGGACAAATCTGCCCATATCTCCGAAACTATATGTCGTAGAACGGAGAAATCGGTATTTGTGCAAAGATCTCGAAAAAATAAAGTAGATGACATTGTCTAAAATTTTCTAAACCGGTTAATTCTAATCGGAATTGACAGATATAACGGATTCTCGAGTAGTTTTCGAGCAATATTCGGACAAATCTACCCATATCTCCGAAACTATATGTCGTAGAACGGAGAAATCGGTATTTCTGGAAAGATCTCTAAAAAATGCAGTAGATGACATAGCTTCAAACTTTCTAAACCGGTTAATTCTAATCGGAATTGCCAAAAACTCATATAACGCAATTTTCAGCTATTTTCGAGCTATTTTCGCACAAATCTGCCCATATCTCCGAAACTATATGTCGTAGAACAGAGTAATCGGTATTTGTGCAAAGATCTCGAAAAAATACAGTAGATGACATTGTTTAAAATTTTCTAAACCGGTTAATTCTAATCGGAATTGACAGATATAACGGATTCTCGAGTAGTTTTCGAGCAATATTCGGACAAATCTACCCATATCTCCGAAACTATATGTCGTAGAACGGAGAAATCGGTATTTCTGGAAAGATCTCGAAAAAATGCAGTAGATGACATAGCTTTAAACTTTCTAAACCGGTTAATTCTAATCGGAATTGCCAAAAACTCATATAACGCAATTTTCAGCTATTTTCGAGCTATTTTCGCACAAATCTGCCCATATCTCCGAAACTATATGTCGTAGAACAGAGTAATCGATATTTTTGGAAAGATCTCGAAAAAATACAGTAGATGACATTGTTTAAAGCTTTCTAAACCGGTTAATTCTAATCGGAATTGACAGATATAACGGATTCTCGAGTAGTTTTCGAGCAATATTCGGACAAATCTAACCATATCTCCGAAACTATATGTCGTAGAACGGAGAAATCGGTATTTCAGGAAAGATCTCTAAAAAATGCAGTAGATGACATAGCTTCAAACTTTCTAAACCGGTTAATTCTAATCGGAATTGCCAAAAACTCATATAACGCAATTTTCTGCTATTTTCGAGCTATTTTCGCACAAATCTGCCCATATCTCCGAAACTATATGTCGTAGAACAGAGTAATCGATATTTTTGGAAAGATCTCGAAAAAATACAGTAGATGACATTGTTTAAAGCTTTCTAAACCGGTTAATTCTAATCGGAATTGACAGATATAACGGATTCTCGAGTAGTTTTCGAGCAATATTCGGACAAATCTACCCATATCTCCGAAACTATATGTCGTAGAACGGAGAAATCGGTATTTCTGGAAAGATCTCTAAAAAATGCAGTAGATGACATAGCTTCAAACTTTCTAAACCGGTTAATTCTAATCGGAATTGCCAAAAACTCATATAACGCAATTTTCAGCTATTTTCGAGCTATTTTCGCACAAATCTGCCCATATCTCCGAAACTATATGTCGTAGAACGGAGAAATTGGTATTTTTGGAAAGATCTCGAGAAAATACAGTAGATGACATGATTTCAAACTTTCTAAAGCGGTTAATTCTATTCGAAACTGCCAGATAGAGCGGATTTTCGAGTAGTTTTCGAGCAATATTCGGACAAATCTGCCCATATCTCCGAAACTATATGTCGTAGAACGGAGAAATCGGTATTTGTGCAAAGATCTCGAAAAAATAAAGTAGACGACATTGTCTAAAATTTTCTAAACCGGTTAATTCTAATCGGAATTGACAGATATAACGGATTCTCGAGTAGTTTTCGAGCAATATTCGGACAAATCTACCCATATCTCCGAAACTATATGTCGTAGAACGGAGAAATCGGTATTTCTGGAAAGATCTCTAAAAAATGCAGTAGATGACATAGCTTCAAACTTTCTGAACCGGTTAATTCTAATCGGAATTGCCAAAAACTCATATAACGCAATTTTCAGCTATTTTCGAGCTATTTTCGCACAAATCTGCCCATATCTCCGAAACTATATGTCGTAGAACAGAGTAATCGATATTTTTGGAAAGATCTCGAAAAAATACAGTAGATGACATGGTTTAAAGCTTTCTAAACCGGTTAATTCTAATCGGAATTGACAGATATATCGGATTTTCGAGTAGTTTTCGAGCTATTTTCGGACAAATCTGCCCATATCTCCGAAACTATATGTCGTAGAACGAAGAAATCGGTATTTTTCGAAAGATCTCGAGAAAATGCAGTAGATGACATGGTTTAAAGCTTTCTAAACCGGTTAATTCTATTCGAAACTGCCAGATAGAGCGGATTTTCGAGTAGTTTTCGAGCAATATTCGGACAAATCTGCCCATATCTCCGAAACTATATGTCGTAGAACGGAGAAATTGGTATTTTTGGAAAGATCTCGAGAAAATACAGTAGATGACATGGTTTAAAGCTTTCTAAACTGGTTAATTCTAATCGGAATTGACAGATATATCGGATTTCCGAGTAGTTTTCGAGCTATTTTCGGACAAATCTGCCCATATCTCCGAAACTATATGTCGTAGAACGAAGAAATCGGTATTTTTCGAAAGATCTCGAGAAAATGCAGTAGATGACATGGTTTAAAGCTTTCTAAACCGGTTAATTCTATTCGAAACTGCCAGATAGAGCGGATTTTCGAGTAGTTTTCGAGCAATATTCGGACAAATCTGCCCATATCTCCGAAACTATATGTCGTAGAACGGAGAAATCGGTATTTGTGCAAAGATCTCGAAAAAATACAGTAGATGACATTGTCTAAAATTTTCTAAACCGGTTAATTCTAATCGGAATTGACAGATATAACGGATTCTCGAGTAGTTTTCGAGCAATATTCGGACAAATCTACCCATATCTCCGAAACTATATGTCGTAGAACGGAGAAATCGGTATTTCTGGAAAGATCTCTAAAAAATGCAGTAGATGACATAGCTTCAAACTTTCTAAACCGGTTAATTCTAATCGGAATTGCCAAAAACTCATATAACGCAATTTTCAGCTATTTTCGAGCTATTTTCGCACAAATCTGCCCATATCTCCGAAACTATATGTCGTAGAACAGAGTAATCGGTATTTGTGCAAAGATCTCGAAAAAATACAGTAGATGACATTGTCTAAAATTTTCTAAACCGGTTAATTCTAATCGGAATTGACAAATATAACGGATTCTCGAGTAGTTTTCGAGCAATATTCGGACAAATCTGCCCATATCTCCGAAACTATATGTCGTAGAACGGAGAAATCGGTATTTCTGGAAAGATCTCTAAAAAATGCAGTAGATGACATAGCCTCAAACTTTCTAAAGCGGTTAATTCTATTCGAAACTGCCAGATATAGCGGATTCTCGAGTAGATTTCGACAATATTCCGACAAATCTGCCCATATCTCCGAAACTATATGTCGTAGAACGGAGAAATCGGTATTTGTGCAAAGATCTCGAAAAAATACAGTAGATGACATTGTTTAAAATTTTCTAAACCGGTTAATTCTAATCGGAATTGACAGATATAACGGATTCTCGAGTAGTTTTCGAGCAATATTCGGACAAATCTACCCATATCTCCGAAACTATATGTCGTAGAACGGAGAAATCGGTATTTCTGGAAAGATCTCTAAAAAATGCAGTAGATGACATAGCCTCAAACTTTCTAAAGCGGTTAATTCTATTCGAAACTGCCAGATAGAGCGGATTTTCGAGTAGATTTCGAGCAATATTCGGACAAATCTACCCATATCTCCGAAACTATATGTCGTAGAACGGAGAAATCGGTATTTGTGCAAAGATCTCGAAAAAATAAAGTAGATGACATTGTCTAAAATTTTCTAAACCGGTTAATTCTAATCGGAATTGACAGATATAACGGATTCTCGAGTAGTTTTCGAGCAATATTCGGACAAATCTACCCATATCTCCGAAACTATATGTCGTAGAACGGAGAAATCGGTATTTCTGGAAAGATCTCTAAAAAATGCAGTAGAAGACATAGCTTCAAACTTTCTAAACCGGTTAATTCTAATCGGAATTGCCAAAAACTCATATAACGCAATTTTCAGCTATTTTCGAGCTATTTTCGCACAAATCTGCCCATATCTCCGAAACTATATGTCGTAGAACAGAGTAATCGGCATTTGTGCAAAGATCTCGAAAAAATACAGTAGATGACATTGTCTAAAATTTTCTAAACCGGTTAATTCTAATCGGAATTGACAGATATAACGGATTCTCGAGTAGTTTTCGAGCAATATTCGGACAAATCTGCCCATATCTCCGAAACTATATGTCGTAGAACGGAGAAATCGGTATTTGTGCAAAGATCTCGAAAAAATACAGTAGATGACATTGTCTAAAATTTTCTAAACCGGTTAATTCTAATCGGAATTGACAGATATAACGGATTCTCGAGTAGTTTTCGAGCAATATTCGGACAAATCTACCCATATCTCCGAAACTATATGTCGTAGAACGGAGAAATCGGTATTTCTGGAAAGATCTCGAAAAAATGCAGTAGATGACATAGCTTCAAACTTTCTAAACCGGTTAATTCTAATCGGAATTGCCAAAAACTCATATAACGCAATTTTCAGCTATTTTCGCGCTATTTTCGCACAAATCTGACCATATCTCCGAAACTATATGTCGTAGAACAGAGTAATCGATATTTTTGGAAAGATCTCGAAAAAATACAGTAGATGACATGGTTTAAAGCTTTCTAAACCCGTTAATTCTAATCGGAATTGACAGATATAGCGGATTCTCGAGTAGATTTCGAGCAATATTCCGACAAATCTGCCCATATCTCCGAAACTATATGTCGTAGAACGGAGAAATCGGTATTTGTGCAAAGATCTCGAAAAAATACAGTAGATGACATTGTTTAAAATTTTCTAAACCGGTTAATTCTAATCGGAATTGACAGATATAACGGATTCTCGAGTAGTTTTCGAGCAATATTCGGACAAATCTACCCATATCTCCGAAACTATATGTCGTAGAACGGAGAAATCGGTATTTCTGGAAAGATCTCGAAAAAATGCAGTAGATGACATAGCTTCAAACTTTCTAAACCGGTTAATTCTAATCGGAATTGCCAAAAACTCATATAACGCAATTTTCTGCTATTTTCGAGCTATTTTCGCACAAATCTGCCCATATCTCCGAAACTATATGTCGTAGAACAGAGTAATCGATATTTTTGGAAAGATCTCGAAAAAATACAGTAGATGACATTGTTTAAAGCTTTCTAAACCGGTTAATTCTAATCGGAATTGACAGATATAACGGATTCTCGAGTAGTTTTCGAGCAATATTCGGACAAATCTACCCATATCTCCGAAACTATATGTCGTAGAACGGAGAAATCGGTATTTCTGGAAAGATCTCTAAAAAATGCAGTAGATGACATAGCTTCAAACTTTCTAAACCGGTTAATTCTAATCGGAATTGCCAAAAACTCATATAACGCAATTTTCAGCTATTTTCGAGCTATTTTCGCACAAATCTGCCCATATCTCCGAAACTATATGTCGTAGAAGGGAGAAATTGGTATTTTTGGAAAGATCTCGAGAAAATACAGTAGATGACATGATTTCAAACTTTCTAAAGCGGTTAATTCTATTCGAAACTGCCAGATAGAGCGGATTTTCGAGTAGTTTTCGAGCAATATTCGGACAAATCTGCCCATATCTCCGAAACTATATGTCGTAGAACGGAGAAATCGGTATTTGTGCAAAGATCTCGAAAAAATAAAGTAGATGACATTGTCTAAAATTTTCTAAACCGGTTAATTCTAATCGGAATTGACAGATATAACGGATTCTCGAGTAGTTTTCGAGCAATTTTCGCACAAATCTGCCCATATCTCCGAAACTATATGTCGTAGAACAGAGAAATCGGTATTTCTGGAAAGATCTCTAAAAAATGCAGTAGAAGACATAGCTTCAAACTTTCTAAACCGGTTAATTCTAATCGGAATTGCCAAAAACTCATATAACGCAATTTTCAGCTATTTTCGAGCTATTTTCGCACAAATCTGCCCATATCTCCGAAACTATATGTCGTAGAACAGAGTAATCGATATTTTTGGAAAGATCTCGAAAAAATACAGTAGATGACATGGTTTAAAGCTTTCTAAACCGGTTAATTCTAATCGGAATTGACAGATATATCGGATTTTCGAGTAGTTTTCGAGCTATTTTCGGACAAATCTGCCCATATCTCCGAAACTATATGTCGTAGAACGAAGAAATCGGTATTTTTCGAAAGATCTCGAGAAAATGTAGTAGATGACATGGTTTAAAGCTTTCTAAACCGGTTAATTCTAATCGGAATTGACAGATATAGCGGATTCTCGAGTAGTTTTCGAGCAATATTCCGACAAATCTGCCCATATCTCCGAAACTATATGTCGTAGAACGGAGAAATCGGTATTTGTGCAAAGATCTCGAAAAAATACAGTAGATGACATTGTCTAAAATTTTCTAAACCGGTTAATTCTAATCGGAATTGGCAGATATAACGGATTCTCGAGTAGTTTTCGAGCAATATTCGGACAAATCTACCCATATCCCCGAAACTATATGTCGTAGAACGGAGAAATCGGTATTTCTGGAAAGATCTCTAAAAAATGCAGTAGATGACATAGCTTCAAACTTTCTAAACCGGTTAATTCTAATCGGAATTGCCAAAAACTCATATAACGCAATTTTCACTATTTTCGAGCTATTTTCGCACAAATCTGCCCATATCTCCGAAACTATATGTCGTAGAACGGAGAAATTGGTATTTGTGCAAAGATCTCGAGAAAATACAGTAGATGACATGATTTCAAACTTTCTAAAGCGGTTAATTCTATTCGAAACTGCCAGATAGAGCGGATTTTCGAGTAGTTTTCGAGCAATATTCGGACAAATCTGCCCATATCTCCGAAACTATATGTCGTAGAACGGAGAAATCGGTATTTGTGCAAAGATCTCGAAAAAATACAGTAGATGACATTGTCTAAAATTTTCTAAACCGGTTAATTCTAATCGGAATTGACAGATATAACGGATTCTCGAGTAGTTTTCGAGCAATATTCGGACATATCTACCCATATCTCCGAAACTATATGTCGTAGAACGGAGAAATCGGTATTTCTGGAAAGATCTCAAAAAAATGCAGTAGATGACATAGCTTCAAACTTTCTAAACCGGTTAATTCTAATCGGAATTGCCAAAAACTCATATAACGCAATTTTCAGCTATTTTCGCGCTATTTTCGCACAAATCTGACCATATCTCCGAAACTATATGTCGTAGAACAGAGTAATCGATATTTTTGGAAAGATCTCGAAAAAATACAGTAGATGACATGGTTTAAAGCTTTCTAAACCGGTTAATTCTAATCGGAATTGACAGATATATCGGATTTTCGAGTAGTTTTCGAGCTATTTTCCGACAAATCTGCCCATATCTCCGAAACTATATGTCGTAGAACGGAGAAATTGGTATTTTTGGAAAGATCTCGAGAAAATACAGTAGATGACATGATTTCAAACTTTCTAAAGCGGTTAATTCTATTCGAAACTGCCAGATATAGCGGATTCTCGAGTAGATTTCGACAATATTCCGACAAATCTGCCCATATCTCCGAAACTATATGTCGTAGAACGGAGAAATCGGTATTTGTGCAAAGATCTCGAAAAAATACAGTAGATGACATTGTTTAAAATTTTCTAAACCGGTTAATTCTAATCGGAATTGACAGATATAACGGATTCTCGAGTAGTTTTCGAGCAATATTCGGACAAATCTACCCATATCTCCGAAACTATATGTCGTAGAACGGAGAAATCGGTATTTCTGGAAAGATCTCGAAAAAATGCAGTAGATGACATAGCTTCAAACTTTCTAAACCGGTTAATTCTAATCGGAATTGCCAAAAACTCATATAACGCAATTTTCAGCTATTTTCGAGCTATTTTCGCACAAATCTGCCCATATCTCCGAAACTATATGTCGTAGAACAGAGTAATCGATATTTTTGGAAAGATCTCGAAAAAATACAGTAGATGACATTGTTTAAAATTTTCTAAACCGGTTAATTCTAATCGGAATTGACAGATATAACGGATTCTCGAGTAGTTTTCGAGCAATATTCGGACAAATCTACCCATATCTCCGAAACTATATGTCGTAGAACGGAGAAATCGGTATTTCTGGAAAGATCTCGAAAAAATGCAGTAGATGACATATCTTCAAACTTTCTAAACCGGTTAATTCTAATCGGAATTGCCAAAAACTCATATAACGCAATTTTCAGCTATTTTCGAGCTATTTTCGCACAAATCTGCCCATATCTCCGAAACTATATGTCGTAGAACAGAGAAATCGGTATTTCTGGAAAGATCTCTAAAAAATGCAGTAGAAGACATAGCTTCAAACTTTCTAAACCGGTTAATTCTAATCGGAATTGCCAAAAACTCATATAACGCAATTTTCAGCTATTTTCGAGCTATTTTCGCACAAATCTGCCCATATCTCCGAAACTATATGTCGTAGAACAGAGTAATCGATATTTTTGGAAAGATCTCGAAAAAATACAGTAGATGACATGGTTTAAAGCTTTCTAAACCGGTTAATTCTAATCGGAATTGACAGATATATCGGATTTTCGAGTAGTTTTCGAGCTATTTTCGGACAAATCTGCCCATATCTCCGAAACTATATGTCGTAGAACGAAGAAATCGGTATTTTTCGAAAGATCTCGAGAAAATGTAGTAGATGACATGGTTTAAAGCTTTCTAAACCGGTTAATTCTAATCGGAATTGACAGATATAGCGGATTCTCGAGTAGTTTTCGAGCAATATTCCGACAAATCTGCCCATATCTCCGAAACTATATGTCGTAGAACGGAGAAATCGGTATTTGTGCAAAGATCTCGAAAAAATACAGTAGATGACATTGTCTAAAATTTTCTAAACCGGTTAATTCTAATCGGAATTGGCAGATATAACGGATTCTCGAGTAGTTTTCGAGCAATATTCGGACAAATCTACCCATATCCCCGAAACTATATGTCGTAGAACGGAGAAATCGGTATTTCTGGAAAGATCTCTAAAAAATGCAGTAGATGACATAGCTTCAAACTTTCTAAACCGGTTAATTCTAATCGGAATTGCCAAAAACTCATATAACGCAATTTTCACTATTTTCGAGCTATTTTCGCACAAATCTGCCCATATCTCCGAAACTATATGTCGTAGAACGGAGAAATTGGTATTTGTGCAAAGATCTCGAGAAAATACAGTAGATGACATGATTTCAAACTTTCTAAAGCGGTTAATTCTATTCGAAACTGCCAGATAGAGCGGATTTTCGAGTAGTTTTCGAGCAATATTCGGACAAATCTGCCCATATCTCCGAAACTATATGTCGTAGAACGGAGAAATCGGTATTTGTGCAAAGATCTCGAAAAAATACAGTAGATGACATTGTCTAAAATTTTCTAAACCGGTTAATTCTAATCGGAATTGACAGATATAACGGATTCTCGAGTAGTTTTCGAGCAATATTCGGACATATCTACCCATATCTCCGAAACTATATGTCGTAGAACGGAGAAATCGGTATTTCTGGAAAGATCTCAAAAAAATGCAGTAGATGACATAGCTTCAAACTTTCTAAACCGGTTAATTCTAATCGGAATTGCCAAAAACTCATATAACGCAATTTTCAGCTATTTTCGCGCTATTTTCGCACAAATCTGACCATATCTCCGAAACTATATGTCGTAGAACAGAGTAATCGATATTTTTGGAAAGATCTCGAAAAAATACAGTAGATGACATGGTTTAAAGCTTTCTAAACCGGTTAATTCTAATCGGAATTGACAGATATATCGGATTTTCGAGTAGTTTTCGAGCTATTTTCGGACAAATCTGCCCATATCTCCGAAACTATATGTCGTAGAACGAAGAAATCGGTATTTTTCGAAAGATCTCGAGAAAATGTAGTAGATGACATGGTTTAAAGCTTTCTAAACCGGTTAATTCTAATCGGAATTGACAGATATAGCGGATTCTCGAGTAGTTTTCGAGCAATATTCCGACAAATCTGCCCATATCTCCGAAACTATATGTCGTAGAACGGAGAAATCGGTATTTGTGCAAAGATCTCGAAAAAATACAGTAGATGACATTGTCTAAAATTTTCTAAACCGGTTAATTCTAATCGGAATTGGCAGATATAACGGATTCTCGAGTAGTTTTCGAGCAATATTCGGACAAATCTACCCATATCCCCGAAACTATATGTCGTAGAACGGAGAAATCGGTATTTCTGGAAAGATCTCTAAAAAATGCAGTAGATGACATAGCTTCAAACTTTCTAAACCGGTTAATTCTAATCGGAATTGCCAAAAACTCATATAACGCAATTTTCACTATTTTCGAGCTATTTTCGCACAAATCTGCCCATATCTCCGAAACTATATGTCGTAGAACGGAGAAATTGGTATTTGTGCAAAGATCTCGAGAAAATACAGTAGATGACATGATTTCAAACTTTCTAAAGCGGTTAATTCTATTCGAAACTGCCAGATAGAGCGGATTTTCGAGTAGTTTTCGAGCAATATTCGGACAAATCTGCCCATATCTCCGAAACTATATGTCGTAGAACGGAGAAATCGGTATTTGTGCAAAGATCTCGAAAAAATACAGTAGATGACATTGTCTAAAATTTTCTAAACCGGTTAATTCTAATCGGAATTGACAGATATAACGGATTCTCGAGTAGTTTTCGAGCAATATTCGGACATATCTACCCATATCTCCGAAACTATATGTCGTAGAACGGAGAAATCGGTATTTCTGGAAAGATCTCAAAAAAATGCAGTAGATGACATAGCTTCAAACTTTCTAAACCGGTTAATTCTAATCGGAATTGCCAAAAACTCATATAACGCAATTTTCAGCTATTTTCGCGCTATTTTCGCACAAATCTGACCATATCTCCGAAACTATATGTCGTAGAACAGAGTAATCGATATTTTTGGAAAGATCTCGAAAAAATACAGTAGATGACATGGTTTAAAGCTTTCTAAACCGGTTAATTCTAATCGGAATTGACAGATATATCGGATTTTCGAGTAGTTTTCGAGCTATTTTCCGACAAATCTGCCCATATCTCCGAAACTATATGTCGTAGAACGGAGAAATTGGTATTTTTGGAAAGATCTCGAGAAAATACAGTAGATGACATGATTTCAAACTTTCTAAAGCGGTTAATTCTATTCGAAACTGCCAGATATAGCGGATTCTCGAGTAGATTTCGACAATATTCCGACAAATCTGCCCATATCTCCGAAACTATATGTCGTAGAACGGAGAAATCGGTATTTGTGCAAAGATCTCGAAAAAATACAGTAGATGACATTGTTTAAAATTTTCTAAACCGGTTAATTCTAATCGGAATTGACAGATATAACGGATTCTCGAGTAGTTTTCGAGCAATATTCGGACAAATCTACCCATATCTCCGAAACTATATGTCGTAGAACGGAGAAATCGGTATTTCTGGAAAGATCTCGAAAAAATGCAGTAGATGACATAGCTTCAAACTTTCTAAACCGGTTAATTCTAATCGGAATTGCCAAAAACTCATATAACGCAATTTTCAGCTATTTTCGAGCTATTTTCGCACAAATCTGCCCATATCTCCGAAACTATATGTCGTAGAACAGAGTAATCGATATTTTTGGAAAGATCTCGAAAAAATACAGTAGATGACATTGTTTAAAATTTTCTAAACCGGTTAATTCTAATCGGAATTGACAGATATAACGGATTCTCGAGTAGTTTTCGAGCAATATTCGGACAAATCTACCCATATCTCCGAAACTATATGTCGTAGAACGGAGAAATCGGTATTTCTGGAAAGATCTCGAAAAAATGCAGTAGATGACATATCTTCAAACTTTCTAAACCGGTTAATTCTAATCGGAATTGCCAAAAACTCATATAACGCAATTTTCAGCTATTTTCGAGCTATTTTCGCACAAATCTGCCCATATCTCCGAAACTATATGTCGTAGAACAGAGTAATCGATATTTTTGGAAAGATCTCGAAAAAATACAGTAGATGACATTGTTTAAAGCTTTCTAAACCGGTTAATTCTAATCGGAATTGACAGATATAACGGATTCTCGAGTAGTTTTCGAGCAATATTCGGACAAATCTAACCATATCTCCGAAACTATATGTCGTAGAACGGAGAAATCGGTATTTCTGGAAAGATCTCTAAAAAATGCAGTAGATGACATAGCTTCAAACTTTCTAAACCGGTTAATTCTAATCGGAATTGCCAAAAACTCATATAACGCAATTTTCAGCTATTTTCGAGCTATTTTCGCACAAATCTGCCCATATCTCCGGAACTATATGTCGTAGAACGGAGAAATTGGTATTTTTGGAAAGATCTCGAGAAAATACAGTAGATGACATGATTTCAAACTTTCTAAAGCGGTTAATTCTATTCGAAACTGCCAGATAGAGCGGATTTTCGAGTAGTTTTCGAGCAATATTCGGACAAATCTGCCCATATCTCCGAAACTATATGTCGTAGAACGGAGAAATCGGTATTTGTGCAAAGATCTCGAAAAAATAAAGTAGATGACATTGTCTAAAATTTTCTAAACCGGTTAATTCTAATCGGAATTGACAGATATAACGGATTCTCGAGTAGTTTTCGAGCAATATTCGGACAAATCTACCCATATCTCCGAAACTATATGTCGTAGAACGGAGAAATCGGTATTTCTGGAAAGATCTCTAAAAAATGCAGTAGATGACATAGCTTCAAACTTTCTAAACCGGTTAATTCTAATCGGAATTGCCAAAAACTCATATAACGCAATTTTCAGCTATTTTCGAGCTATTTTCGCACAAATCTGCCCATATCTCCGAAACTATATGTCGTAGAACAGAGTAATCGGTATTTGTGCAAAGATCTCGAAAAAATACAGTAGATGACATTGTTTAAAATTTTCTAAACCGGTTAATTCTAATCGGAATTGACAGATATAACGGATTCTCGAGTAGTTTTCGAGCAATATTCGGACAAATCTACCCATATCTCCGAAACTATATGTCGTAGAACGGAGAAATCGGTATTTCTGGAAAGATCTCGAAAAAATGCAGTAGATGACATAGCTTTAAACTTTCTAAACCGGTTAATTCTAATCGGAATTGCCAAAAACTCATATAACGCAATTTTCAGCTATTTTCGAGCTATTTTCGCACAAATCTGCCCATATCTCCGAAACTATATGTCGTAGAACAGAGTAATCGATATTTTTGGAAAGATCTCGAAAAAATACAGTAGATGACATTGTTTAAAGCTTTCTAAACCGGTTAATTCTAATCGGAATTGACAGATATAACGGATTCTCGAGTAGTTTTCGAGCAATATTCGGACAAATCTAACCATATCTCCGAAACTATATGTCGTAGAACGGAGAAATCGGTATTTCAGGAAAGATCTCTAAAAAATGCAGTAGATGACATAGCTTCAAACTTTCTAAACCGGTTAATTCTAATCGGAATTGCCAAAAACTCATATAACGCAATTTTCAGCTATTTTCGAGCTATTTTCGCACAAATCTGCCCATATCTCCGGAACTATATGTCGTAGAACGGAGAAATTGGTATTTTTGGAAAGATCTCGAGAAAATACAGTAGATGACATGATTTCAAACTTTCTAAAGCGGTTAATTCTATTCGAAACTGCCAGATAGAGCGGATTTTCGAGTAGTTTTCGAGCAATATTCGGACAAATCTGCCCATATCTCCGAAACTATATGTCGTAGAACAGAGTAATCGATATTTTTGGAAAGATCTCGAAAAAATACAGTAGATGACATTGTTTAAAGCTTTCTAAACCGGTTAATTCTAATCGGAATTGACAGATATAACGGATTCTCGAGTAGTTTTCGAGCAATATTCGGACAAATCTAACCATATCTCCGAAACTATATGTCGTAGAACGGAGAAATCGGTATTTCAGGAAAGATCTCTAAAAAATGCAGTAGATGACATAGCTTCAAACTTTCTAAACCGGTTAATTCTAATCGGAATTGCCAAAAACTCATATAACGCAATTTTCAGCTATTTTCGAGCTATTTTCGCACAAATCTGCCCATATCTCCGGAACTATATGTCGTAGAACGGAGAAATTGGTATTTTTGGAAAGATCTCGAGAAAATACAGTAGATGACATGATTTCAAACTTTCTAAAGCGGTTAATTCTATTCGAAACTGCCAGATAGAGCGGATTTTCGAGTAGTTTTCGAGCAATATTCGGACAAATCTGCCCATATCTCCGAAACTATATGTCGTAGAACGGAGAAATCGGTATTTGTGCAAAGATCTCGAAAAAATAAAGTAGATGACATTGTCTAAAATTTTCTAAACCGGTTAATTCTAATCGGAATTGACAGATATAACGGATTCTCGAGTAGTTTTCGAGCAATATTCGGACAAATCTACCCATATCTCCGAAACTATATGTCGTAGAACGGAGAAATCGGTATTTCTGGAAAGATCTCTAAAAAATGCAGTAGATGACATAGCTTCAAACTTTCTAAACCGGTTAATTCTAATCGGAATTGCCAAAAACTCATATAACGCAATTTTCAGCTATTTTCGAGCTATTTTCGCACAAATCTGCCCATATCTCCGAAACTATATGTCGTAGAACAGAGTAATCGGTATTTGTGCAAAGATCTCGAAAAAATACAGTAGATGACATTGTTTAAAATTTTCTAAACCGGTTAATTCTAATCGGAATTGACAGATATAACGGATTCTCGAGTAGTATTCGAGCAATATTCGGACAAATCTACCCATATCTCCGAAACTATATGTCGTAGAACGGAGAAATCGGTATTTCTGGAAAGATCTCGAAAAAATGCAGTAGATGACATAGCTTCAAACTTTCTAAACCGGTTAATTCTAATCGGAATTGCCAAAAACTCATATAACGCAATTTTCAGCTATTTTCGAGCTATTTTCGCACAAATCTGCCCATATCTCCGAAACTATATGTCGTAGAACAGAGTAATCGATATTTTTGGAAAGATCTCGAAAAAATACAGTAGATGACATTGTTTAAAGCTTTCTAAACCGATTAATTCTAATCGGAATTGACAGATATAACGGATTCTCGAGTAGTTTTCGAGCAATATTCGGACAAATCTAACCATATCTCCGAAACTATATGTCGTAGAACGGAGAAATCGGTATTTCAGGAAAGATCTCTAAAAAATGCAGTAGATGACATAGCTTCAAACTTTCTAAACCGGTTAATTCTAATCGGAATTGCCAAAAACTCATATAACGCAATTTTCAGCTATTTTCGAGCTATTTTCGCACAAATCTGCCCATATCTCCGGAACTATATGTCGTAGAACGGAGAAATTGGTATTTTTGGAAAGATCTCGAGAAAATACAGTAGATGACATGATTTCAAACTTTCTAAAGCGGTTAATTCTATTCGAAACTGCCAGATAGAGCGGATTTTCGAGTAGTTTTCGAGCAATATTCGGACAAATCTGCCCATATCTCCGAAACTATATGTCGTAGAACAGAGTAATCGATATTTTTGGAAAGATCTCGAAAAAATACAGTAGATGACATTGTTTAAAGCTTTCTAAACCGGTTAATTCTAATCGGAATTGACAGATATAACGGATTCTCGAGTAGTTTTCGAGCAATATTCTGACAAATCTAACCATATCTCCGAAACTATATGTCGTAGAACGGAGAAATCGGTATTTCAGGAAAGATCTCTAAAAAATGCAGTAGGTGACATAGCTTCAAACTTTCTAAACCGGTTAATTCTAATCGGAATTGCCAAAAACTCATATAACGCAATTTTCAGCTATTTTCGAGCTATTTTCGCACAAATCTGCCCATATCTCCGGAACTATATGTCGTAGAACGGAGAAATTGGTATTTTTGGAAAGATCTCGAGAAAATACAGTAGATGACATGATTTCAAACTTTCTAAAGCGGTTAATTCTATTCGAAACTGCCAGATAGAGCCGATTTTCGAGTAGTTTTCGAGCAATATTCGGACAAATCTGCCCATATCTCCGAAACTATATGTCGTAGAACAGAGTAATCGATATTTTTGGAAAGATCTCGAAAAAATACAGTAGATGACATTGTTTAAAGCTGTCTAAACCGGTTAATTCTAATCGGAATTGACAGATATAACGGATTCTCGAGTAGTTTTCGAGCAATATTCGGACAAATCTGCCCATATCTCCGAAACTATATGTTGTAGAACGGAGAAATCGGTATTTGTGCAAAGATCTCGAAAAAATGCAGTAGATGACATAGCTTCAAACTTTCTAAACCGGTTAATTCTAATCGGAATTGCCAAAAACTCATATAAAGCAATTTTCAGCTATTTTCGAGCTATTTTCGCACAAATCTGCCCATATCTCCGAAACTATATGTCGTAGAACAGAGTAATCGGTATTTGTGCAAAGATCTCGAAAAAATACAGTAGATGACATTGTTTAAAATTTTCTAAACCGGTTAATTCTAATCGGAATTGACAGATATAACGGATTCTCGAGTAGTTTTCGAGCAATATTCGGACAAATCTACCCATATCTCCGAAACTATATGTCGTAGAACGGAGAAATCGGTATTTCTGGAAAGATCTCTAAAAAATGCAGTAGATGACATAGCTTCAAACTTTCTAAACCGGTTAATTCTAATCGGAATTGCCAAAAACTCATATAACGCAATTTTCAGCTATTTTCGAGCTATTTTCGCACAAATCTGCCCATATCTCCGGAACTATATGTCGTAGAACGGAGAAATTGGTATTTTTGGAAAGATCTCGAGAAAATACAGTAGATGACATGATTTCAAACTTTCTAAAGCGGTTAATTCTATTCGAAACTGCCAGATAGAGCGGATTTTCGAGTAGTTTTCGAGCAATATTCGGACAAATCTGCCCATATCTCCGAAACTATATGTCGTAGAACAGAGTAATCGATATTTTTGGAAAGATCTCGAAAAAATACAGTAGATGACATTGTTTAAAGCTTTCTAAACCGGTTAATTCTAATCGGAATTGACAGATATAACGGATTCTCGAGTAGTTTTCGAGCAATATTCGGACAAATCTGCCCATATCTCCGAAACTATATGTCGTAGAACGGAGAAATCGGTATTTGTGCAAAGATCTCGAAAAAATGCAGTAGATGACATAGCTTCAAACTTTCTAAACCGGTTAATTCTAATCGGAATTGCCAAAAACTCATATAACGCAATTTTCAGCAATTTTCGAGCTATTTCCGCACAAATCTGCCCATATCTCCGAAACTATATGTCGTAGAACAGAGTAATCGATATTTTTGGAAAGATCTCGAAAAAATACAGTAGATGACATTGTTTAAAAATTTCTAAACCGGTTAATTCTAATCGGAATTGACAGATATAACGGATTCTCGAGTAGTTTTCGAGCAATATTCGGACAAATCTACCCATATCTCCGAAACTATATGTCGTAGAACGAAGAAATCGGTATTTTTCGAAAGATCTCGAGAAAATGCAGTAGATGACATGGTTTAAAGCTTTCTAAACCGGTTAATTCTAATCGGAATTGCCAAAAACTCATATAACGCAATTTTCAGCTATTTTCGAGCTATTTTCGCACAAATCTGCCCATATCTCCGGAACTATATGTCGTAGAACGGAGAAATTGGTATTTTTGGAAAGATCTCGAGAAAATACAGTAGATGACATGATTTCAAACTTTCTAAAGCGGTTAATTCTATTCGAAACTGCCAGATAGAGCGGATTTTCGAGTAGTTTTCGAGCAATATTCGGACAAATCTGCCCATATCTCCGAAACTATATGTCGTAGAACAGAGTAATCGATATTTTTGGAAAGATCTCGAAAAAATACAGTAGATGACATTGTTTAAAGCTTTCTAAACCGGTTAATTCTAATCGGAATTGACAGATATAACGGATTCTCGAGTAGTTTTCGAGCAATATTCGGACAAATCTAACCATATCTCCGAAACTATATGTCGTAGAACGGAGAAATCGGTATTTCAGGAAAGATCTCTAAAAAATGCAGTAGATGACATAGCTTCAAACTTTCTAAACCGGTTAATTCTAATCGGAATTGCCAAAAACTCATATAACGCAATTTTCAGCTATTTTCGAGCTATTTTCGCACAAATCTGCCCATATCTCCGGAACTATATGTCGTAGAACGGAGAAATTGGTATTTTTGGAAAGATCTCGAGAAAATACAGTAGATGACATGATTTCAAACTTTCTAAAGCGGTTAATTCTATTCGAAACTGCCAGATAGAGCGGATTTTCGAGTAGTTTTCGAGCAATATTCGGACAAATCTGCCCATATCTCCGAAACTATATGTCGTAGAACAGAGTAATCGATATTTTTGGAAAGATCTCGAAAAAATACAGTAGATGACATTGTTTAAAGCTTTCTAAACCGGTTAATTCTAATCGGAATTGACAGATATAACGGATTCTCGAGTAGTTTTCGAGCAATATTCGGACAAATCTAACCATATCTCCGAAACTATATGTCGTAGAACGGAGAAATCGGTATTTCAGGAAAGATCTCTAAAAAATGCAGTAGGTGACATAGCTTCAAACTTTCTAAACCGGTTAATTCTAATCGGAATTGCCAAAAACTCATATAACGCAATTTTCAGCTATTTTCGAGCTATTTTCGCACAAATCTGCCCATATCTCCGGAACTATATGTCGTAGAACGGAGAAATTGGTATTCTTGGAAAGATCTCGAGAAAATACAGTAGATGACATGATTTCAAACTTTCTAAAGCGGTTAATTCTATTCGAAACTGCCAGATAGAGCGGATTCTCGAGTAGTTTTCGAGCAATATTCGGACAAATCTGCCCATATCTCCGAAACTATATGTCGTAGAACGGAGAAATCGGTATTTGTGCAAAGATCTCGAAAAAATGCAGTAGATGACATAGCTTCAAACTTTCTAAACCGGTTAATTCTAATCGGAATTGCCAAAAACTCATATAACGCAATTTTCAGCTATTTTCGAGCTATTTTCGCACAAATCTGCCCATATCTCCGAAACTATATGTCGTAGAACAGAGTAATCGGTATTTGTGCAAAGATCTCGAAAAAATACAGTAGATGACATTGTTTAAAATTTTCTAAACCGGTTAATTCTAATCGGAATTGACAGATATAACGGATTCTCGAGTAGTTTTCGAGCAATATTCGGACAAATCTACCCATATCTCCGAAACTATATGTCGTAGAACGGAGAAATCGGTATTTCTGGAAAGATCTCTAAAAAATGCAGTAGATGACATAGCTTCAAACTTTCTAAACCGGTTAATTCTAATCGGAATTGCCAAAAACTCATATAACGCAATTTTCAGCTATTTTCGAGCTATTTTCGCACAAATCTGCCCATATCTCCGGAACTATATGTCGTAGAACGGAGAAATTGGTATTTTTGGAAAGATCTCGAGAAAATACAGTAGATGACATGATTTCAAACTTTCTAAAGCGGTTAATTCTATTCGAAACTGCCAGATAGAGCGGATTTTCGAGTAGTTTTCGAGCAATATTCGGACAAATCTGCCCATATCTCCGAAACTATATGTCGTAGAACAGAGTAATCGATATTTTTGGAAAGATCTCGAAAAAATACAGTAGATGACATTGTTTAAAGCTTTCTAAACCGGTTAATTCTAATCGGAATTGACAGATATAACGGATTCTCGAGTAGTTTTCGAGCAATATTCGGACAAATCTGCCCATATCTCCGAAACTATATGTCGTAGAACGGAGAAATCGGTATTTGTGCAAAGATCTCGAAAAAATGCAGTAGATGACATAGCTTCAAACTTTCTAAACCGGTTAATTCTAATCGGAATTGCCAAAAACTCATATAACGCAATTTTCAGCTATTTTCGAGCTATTTCCGCACAAATCTGCCCATATCTCCGAAACTATATGTCGTAGAACAGAGTAATCGATATTTTTGGAAAGATCTCGAAAAAATACAGTAGATGACATTGTTTAAAATTTTCTAAACCGGTTAATTCTAATCGGAATTGACAGATATAACGGATTCTCGAGTAGTTTTCGAGCAATATTCGGACAAATCTACCCATATCTCCGAAACTATATGTCGTAGAACGAAGAAATCGGTATTTTTCGAAAGATCTCGAGAAAATGCAGTAGATGACATGGTTTAAAGCTTTCTAAACCGGTTAATTCTAATCGGAATTGCCAAAAACTCATATAACGCAATTTTCAGCTATTTTCGAGCTATTTTCGCACAAATCTGCCCATATCTCCGGAACTATATGTCGTAGAACGGAGAAATTGGTATTTTTGGAAAGATCTCGAGAAAATACAGTAGATGACATGATTTCAAACTTTCTAAAGCGGTTAATTCTATTCGAAACTGCCAGATAGAGCGGATTTTCGAGTAGTTTTCGAGCAATATTCGGACAAATCTGCCCATATCTCCGAAACTATATGTCGTAGAACAGAGTAATCGATATTTTTGGAAAGATCTCGAAAAAATACAGTAGATGACATTGTTTAAAGCTTTCTAAACCGGTTAATTCTAATCGGAATTGACAGATATAACGGATTCTCGAGTAGTTTTCGAGCAATATTCGGACAAATCTGCCCATATCTCCGAAACTATATGTCGTAGAACGGAGAAATCGGTATTTGTGCAAAGATCTCGAAAAAATGCAGTAGATGACAGCTTCAAACTTTCTAAACCGGTTAATTCTAATCGGAATTGCCAAAAACTCATATAACGCAATTTTCAGCTATTTTCGAGCTATTTTCGCACAAATCTGCCCATATCTCCGAAACTATATGTCGTAGAACAGAGTAATCGGTATTTGTGCAAAGATCTCGAAAAAATACAGTAGATGACATTGTTTAAAATTTTCTAAACCGGTTAATTCTAATCGGAATTGACAGATATAACGGATTCTCGAGTAGTTTTCGAGCAATATTCGGACAAATCTACCCATATCTCCGAAACTATATGTCGTAGAACGGAGAAATCGGTATTTCTGGAAAGATCTCTAAAAAATGCAGTAGATGACATAGCTTCAAACTTTCTAAACCGGTTAATTCTAATCGGAATTGCCAAAAACTCATATAACGCAATTTTCAGCTATTTTCGAGCTATTTTCGCACAAATCTGCCCATATCTCCGGAACTATATGTCGTAGAACGGAGAAATTGGTATTTTTGGAAAGATCTCGAGAAAATACAGTAGATGACATGATTTCAAACTTTCTAAAGCGGTTAATTCTATTCGAAACTGCCAGATAGAGCGGATTTTCGAGTAGTTTTCGAGCAATATTCGGACAAATCTGCCCATATCTCCGAAACTATATGTCGTAGAACAGAGTAATCGATATTTTTGGAAAGATCTCGAAAAAATACAGTAGATGACATTGTTTAAAGCTTTCTAAACCGGTTAATTCTAATCGGAATTGACAGATATAACGGATTCTCGAGTAGTTTTCGAGCAATATTCGGACAAATCTGCCCATATCTCCGAAACTATATGTCGTAGAACGGAGAAATCGGTATTTGTGCAAAGATCTCGAAAAAATGCAGTAGATGACATAGCTTCAAACTTTCTAAACCGGTTAATTCTAATCGGAATTGCCAAAAACTCATATAACGCAATTTTCAGCTATTTTCGAGCTATTTCCGCACAAATCTGCCCATATCTCCGAAACTATATGTCGTAGAACAGAGTAATCGATATTTTTGGAAAGATCTCGAAAAAATACAGTAGATGACATTGTTTAAAATTTTCTAAACCGGTTAATTCTAATCGGAATTGACAGATATAACGGATTCTCGAGTAGTTTTCGAGCAATATTCGGACAAATCTACCCATATCTCCGAAACTATATGTCGTAGAACGAAGAAATCGGTATTTTTCGAAAGATCTCGAGAAAATGCAGTAGATGACATGGTTTAAAGCTTTCTAAACCGGTTAATTCTAATCGGAATTGACAGATATAGCGGATTCTCGAGTAGATTTCGACAATATTCCGACAAATCTGCCCATATCTCCGAAACTATATGTCGTAGAACGGAGAAATCGGTATTTGTGCAAAGATCTCGAAAAAATACAGTAGATGACATTGTTTAGAATTTTCTAAACCGGTTAATTCTAATCGGAATTGACAGATATAACGGATTCTCGAGTAGTTTTCGAGCAATATTCGGACAAATCTACCCATATCTCCGAAACTATATGTCGTAGAACGGAGAAATCGGTATTTCTGGAAAGATCTCGAAAAAATGCAGTAGATGACATAGCTTCAAACTTTCTAAACCGGTTAATTCTAATCGGAATTGCCAAAAACTCATATAACGCAATTTTCAGCTATTTTCGAGCTATTTTCGCACAAATCTGCCCATATCTCCGAAACTATATGTCGTAGAACAGAGTAATCGATATTTTTGGAAAGATCTCGAAAAAATACAGTAGATGACATTGTTTAAAATTTTCTAAACCGGTTAATTCTAATCGGAATTGACAGATATAACGGATTCTCGAGTAGTTTTCGAGCAATATTCGGACAAATCTACCCATATCTCCGAAACTATATGTCGTAGAACGGAGAAATCGGTATTTCTGGAAAGATCTCGAAAAAATGCAGTAGATGACATAGCTTCAAACTTTCTAAACCGGTTAATTCTAATCGGAAATGCCAAAAACTCATATAACGCAATTTTCAGCTATTTTCGAGCTATTTTCGCACAAATCTGCCGATATCTCCGAAACTATATGTCGTAGAACAGAGTAATCGATATTTTTGGAAAGATCTCGAAAAAATACAGTAGATGACGTTGTTTAAAGCTTTCTAAACCGGTTAATTCTAATCGGAATTGACAGATATAACGGATTCTCGAGTAGTTTTCGAGCAATATTCGGACAAATCTAACCATATCTCCGAAACTATATGTCGTAGAACGGAGAAATCGGTATTTCTGGAAAGATCTCTAAAAAATGCAGTAGATGACATAGCTTCAAACTTTCTAAACCGGTTAATTCTAATCGGAATTGCCAAAAACTCATATAACGCAATTGTCAGCTATTTTCGAGCTATTTTCGCACAAATCTGCCCATATCTCCGGAACTATATGTCGTAGAACGGAGAAATTGGTATTTTTGGAAAGATCTCGAGAAAATACAGTAGATGACATGATTTCAAACTTTCTAAAGCGGTTAATTCTATTCGAAACTGCCAGATAGAGCGGATTTTCGAGTAGTTTTCGAGCAATATTCGGACAAATCGGCCCATATCTCCGAAACTATATGTCGTAGAACGGAGAAATCGGTATTTGTGCAAAGATCTCGAAAAAATAAAGTAGATGACATTGTCTACAATTTTCTAAACCGGTTAATTCTAATCGGAATTGACAGATATAACGGATTCTCGAGTAGTTTTCGAGCAATATTCGGACAAATCTACCCATATCTCCGAAACTATATGTCGTAGAACGGAGAAATCGGTATTTCTGGAAAGATCTCTAAAAAATGCAGTAGATGACATAGCTTCAAACTTTCTAAACCGGTTAATTCTAATCGGAATTGCCAAAAACTCATATAACGCAATTTTCAGCTATTTTCGAGCTATTTTCGCACAAATCTGCCCATATCTCCGAAACTATATGTCGTAGAACAGAGTAATCGGTATTTGTGCAAAGATCTCGAAAAAATAAAGTAGATGACATTGTCTACAATTTTCTAAACCGGTTAATTCTAATCGGAATTGACAGATATAACGGATTCTCGAGTAGTTTTCGAGCAATATTCGGACAAATCTACCCATATCTCCGAAACTATATGTCGTAGAACGGAGAAATCGGTATTTCTGGAAAGATCTCGAAAAAATGCAGTAGATGACATAGCTTCAAACTTTCTAAACCGGTTAATTCTAATCGGAATTGCCAAAAACTCATATAACGCAATTTTCAGCTATTTTCGAGCTATTTTCGCACAAATCTGCCCATATCTCCGAAACTATATGTCGTAGAACAGAGTAATCGATATTTTTGGAAAGATCTCGAAAAAATACAGTAGATGACATTGTTTAAAATTTTCTAAACCGGTTAATTCTAATCGGAATTGACAGATATAACGGATTCTCGAGTAGTTTTCGAGCAATATTCGGACAAATCTACCCATATCTCCGAAACTATATGTCGTAGAACGGAGAAATCGGTATTTCTGGAAAGATCTCGAAAAAATGCAGTAGATGACATAGCTTCAAACTTTCTAAACCGGTTAATTCTAATCGGAAATGCCAAAAACTCATATAACGCAATTTTCAGCTATTTTCGAGCTATTTTCGCACAAATCTGCCGATATCTCCGAAACTATATGTCGTAGAACAGAGTAATCGATATTTTTGGAAAGATCTCGAAAAAATACAGTAGATGACATTGTTTAAAATTTTCTAAACCGGTTAATTCTAATCGGAATTGACAGATATAACGGATTCTCGAGTAGTTTTCGAGCAATATTCGGACAAATCTACCCATATCTCCGAAACTATATGTCGTAGAACGGAGAAATCGGTATTTCTGGAAAGATCTCGAAAAAATGCAGTAGATGACATAGCTTCAAACTTTCTAAACCGGTTAATTCTAATCGGAAATGCCAAAAACTCATATAACGCAATTTTCAGCTATTTTCGAGCTATTTTCGCACAAATCTGCCCATATCTCCGGAACTATATGTCGTAGAACGGAGAAATTGGTATTCTTGGAAAGATCTCGAAAAAATACAGTAGATGACATTGTTTAAAATTTTCTAAACCGGTTAATTCTAATCGGAATTGACAGATATAACGGATTCTCGAGTAGTTTTCGAGCAATATTCGGACAAATCTACCCATATCTCCGAAACTATATGTCGTAGAACGGAGAAATCGGTATTTCTGGAAAGATCTCGAAAAAATGCAGTAGATGACATAGCTTCAAACTTTCTAAACCGGTTAATTCTAATCGGAATTGACAGATATAACGGATTCTCGAGTAGTTTTCGAGCAATATTCGGACAAATCTACCCATATCTCCGAAACTATATGTCGTAGAACGAAGAAATCGGTATTTTTCGAAAGATCTCGAGAAAATGCAGTAGATGACATGGTTTAAAGCTTTCTAAACCGGTTAATTCTAATCGGAATTGACAGATATAGCGGATTCTCGAGTAGATTTCGACAATATTCCGACAAATCTGCCCATATCTCCGAAACTATATGTCGTAGAACAGAGTAATCGATATTTTTGGAAAGATCTCGAAAAAATACAGTAGATGACATTGTTTAAAATTTTCTAAACCGGTTAATTCTAATCGGAATTGACAGATATAACGGATTCTCGAGTAGTTTTCGAGCAATATTCGGACAAATCTACCCATATCTCCGAAACTATATGTCGTAGAACGGAGAAATCGGTATTTCTGGAAAGATCTCGAAAAAATGCAGTAGATGACATAGCTTCAAACTTTCTAAACCGGTTAATTCTAATCGGAAATGCCAAAAACTCATATAACGCAATTTTCAGCTATTTTCGAGCTATTTTCGCACAAATCTGCCGATATCTCCGAAACTATATGTCGTAGAACAGAGTAATCGATATTTTTGGAAAGATCTCGAAAAAATACAGTAGATGACATTGTTTAAAATTTTCTAAACCGGTTAATTCTAATCGGAATTGACAGATATAACGGATTCTCGAGTAGTTTTCGAGCAATATTCGGACAAATCTACCCATATCTCCGAAACTATATGTCGTAGAACGGAGAAATCGGTATTTCTGGAAAGATCTCGAAAAAATGCAGTAGATGACATAGCTTCAAACTTTCTAAACCGGTTAATTCTAATCGGAAATGCCAAAAACTCATATAACGCAATTTTCAGCTATTTTCGAGCTATTTTCGCACAAATCTGCCGATATCTCCGAAACTATATGTCGTAGAACAGAGTAATCGATATTTTTGGAAAGATCTCGAAAAAATACAGTAGATGACGTTGTTTAAAGCTTTCTAAACCGGTTAATTCTAATCGGAATTGACAGATATAACGGATTCTCGAGTAGTTTTCGAGCAATATTCGGACAAATCTAACCATATCTCCGAAACTATATGTCGTAGAACGGAGAAATCGGTATTTCTGGAAAGATCTCTAAAAAATGCAGTAGATGACATAGCTTCAAACTTTCTAAACCGGTTAATTCTAATCGGAATTGCCAAAAACTCATATAACGCAATTGTCAGCTATTTTCGAGCTATTTTCGCACAAATCTGCCCATATCTCCGGAACTATATGTCGTAGAACGGAGAAATTGGTATTTTTGGAAAGATCTCGAGAAAATACAGTAGATGACATGATTTCAAACTTTCTAAAGCGGTTAATTCTATTCGAAACTGCCAGATAGAGCGGATTTTCGAGTAGTTTTCGAGCAATATTCGGACAAATCGGCCCATATCTCCGAAACTATATGTCGTAGAACGGAGAAATCGGTATTTGTGCAAAGATCTCGAAAAAATAAAGTAGATGACATTGTCTACAATTTTCTAAACCGGTTAATTCTAATCGGAATTGACAGATATAACGGATTCTCGAGTAGTTTTCGAGCAATATTCGGACAAATCTACCCATATCTCCGAAACTATATGTCGTAGAACGGAGAAATCGGTATTTCTGGAAAGATCTCTAAAAAATGCAGTAGATGACATAGCTTCAAACTTTCTAAACCGGTTAATTCTAATCGGAATTGCCAAAAACTCATATAACGCAATTTTCAGCTATTTTCGAGCTATTTTCGCACAAATCTGCCCATATCTCCGAAACTATATGTCGTAGAACAGAGTAATCGGTATTTGTGCAAAGATCTCGAAAAAATACAGTAGATGACATTGTTTAAAATTTTCTAAACCGGTTAATTCTAATCGGAATTGACAGATATAACGGATTCTCGAGTAGTTTTCGAGCAATATTCGGACAAATCTACCCATATCTCCGAAACTATATGTCGCAGAACGGAGAAATCGGCATTTCTGGAAAGATCTCGAAAAAATGCAGTAGATGACATAGCTTCAAACTTTCTAAACCGGTTAATTCTAATCGGAATTGCCAAAAACTCATATAACGCAATTTTCAGCTATTTTCGAGCTATTTTCGCACAAATCTGCCCATATCTCCGAAACTATATGTCGTAGAACAGAGTAATCGATATTTTTGGAAAGATCTCGAAAAAATACAGTAGATGATATTGTTTAAAGCTTTCTAAACCGGTTAATTCTAATCGGAATTGACAGATATAACGGATTCTCGAGTAGTTTTCGGGCAATATTCGGACAAATCTACCCATATCTCCGAAACTATATGTCGTAGAACGGAGAAATCGGTATTTCTGGAAAGATCTCTAAAAAATGCAGTAGATGACATAGCTTCAAACTTTCTAAACCGGTTAATTCTAATCGGAATTGCCAAAAACTCATATAACGCAATTTTCAGCTATTTTCGAGCTATTTTCGCACAAATCTGCCCATATCTCCGGAACTATATGTCGTAGAACGGAGAAAATGGTATTTTTGGAAAGATCTCGAGAAAATACAGTAGATGACATGATTTCAAACTTTCTAAAGCGGTTAATTCTATTCGATACTGCCAGATAGAGCGGATTTTCGAGTAGTTTTCGAGCAATATTCGGACAAATCTGCCCATATCTCCGAAACTATATGTCGTAGAACAGAGTAATCGATATTTTTGGAAAGATCTCGAAAAAATACAGTAGATGACATTGTTTAAAGCTTTCTAAACCGGTTAATTCTAATCGGAATTGACAGATATAACGGATTCTCGAGTAGTTTTCGAGCAATATTCGGACAAATCTGCCCATATCTCCGAAACTATATGTCGTAGAACAGAGTAATCGATATTTTTGGAAAGATCTCGAAAAAATACAGTAGATGATATTGTTTAAAGCTTTCTAAACCGGTTAATTCTAATCGGAATTGACAGATATAACGGATTCTCGAGTAGTTTTCGAGCAATATTCGGACAAATCTACCCATATCTCCGAAACTATATGTCGTAGAACGGAGAAATCGGTATTTCTGGAAAGATCTCTAAAAAATGCAGTAGATGACATAGCTTCAAACTTTCTAAACCGGTTAATTCTAATCGGAATTGCCAAAAACTCATATAACGCAATTTTCAGCTATTTTCGAGCTATTTTCGCACAAATCTGCCCATATCTCCGGAACTATATGTCGTAGAACGGAGAAATTGGTATTTTTGGAAAGATCTCGAGAAAATACAGTAGATGACATGATTTCAAACTTTCTAAAGCGGTTAATTCTATTCGATACTGCCAGATAGAGCGGATTTTCGAGTAGTTTTCGAGCAATATTCGGACAAATCTGCCCATATCTCCGAAACTATATGTCGTAGAACAGAGTAATCGATATTTTTGGAAAGATCTCGAAAAAATACAGTAGATGACATTGTTTAAAGCTTTCTAAACCGGTTAATTCTAATCGGAATTGACAGATATAACGGATTCTCGAGTAGTTTTCGAGCAATATTCGGACGAATCTGCCCATATCTCCGAAACTATATGTCGTAGAACGGAGAAATCGGTATTTGTGCAAAGATCTCGAAAAAATGCAGTAGATGACATAGCTTCAAACTTTCTAAACCGGTTAATTCTAATCGGAATTGCCAAAAACTCATATAACGCAATTTTCAGCTATTTTCGAGCTATTTCCGCACAAATCTGCCCATATCTCCGAAACTATATGTCGTAGAACAGAGTAATCGATATTTTTGGAAAGATCTCGAAAAAATGCAGTAGATGACATTGTTTAAAATTTTCTAAACCGGTTAATTATAATCGGAATTGACAGATATAACGGATTCTCGAGTAGTTTTCGAGCAATATTCGGACAAATCTAACCATATCTCCGAAACTATATGTCGTAGAACGGAGAAATCGGTATTTCTGGAAAGATCTCTAAAAAATGCAGTAGATGACATAGCTTCAAACTTTCTAAACCGGTTAATTCTAATCGGAATTGCCAAAAACTCATATAACGCAATTTTCAGCTATTTTCGAGCTATTTTCGGACAAATCTGCCCATATCTCCGAAACTATATGTCGTAGAACAGAGTAATCGATATTTTTGGAAAGATCTCGAAAAAATACAGTAGATGACATTGTTTAAAGCTTTCTAAACCGGTTAATTCTAATCGGAATTGACAGATATAACGGATTCTCGAGTAGTTTTCGAGCAATATTCGGACAAATCTGCCCATATCTCCGAAACTATATGTCGTAGAACAGAGTAATCGATATTTTTGGAAAGATCTCGAAAAAATACAGTAGATGATATTGTTTAAAGCTTTCTAAACCGGTTAATTCTAATCGGAATTGACAGATATAACGGATTCTCGAGTAGTTTTCGAGCAATATTCGGACAAATCTGCCCATATCTCCGAAACTATATGTCGTAGACCGGAGAAATCGGTATTTGTGCAAAGATCTCGAAAAAATGCAGTAGATGACATAGCTTCAAACTTTCTAAACCGGTCAATTCTAATCGGAATTGCCAAAAACTCATATAACGCAATTTTCAGCTATTTTCGAGCTATTTCCGCACAAATCTGCCCATATCTCCGAAACTATATGTCGTAGAACAGAGTAATCGATATTTTTGGAAAGATCTCGAAAAAATACAGTAGATGACATTGTTTAAAATTTTCTAAACCGGTTAATTCTAATCGGAATTGACAGATATAACGGATTCTCGAGTAGTTTTCGAGCAATATTCGGACAAATCTACCCATATCTCCGAAACTATATGTCGTAGAACGGAGAAATCGGTATTTCTGGAAAGATCTCGAAAAAATGCAGTAGATGACATAGCTTCAAACTTTCTAAACCGGTTAATTCTAATCGGAATTGCCAAAAACTCATATAACGCAATTTTCAGCTATTTTCGAGCTATTTTCGCACAAATCTGCCCATATCTCCGAAACTATATGTCGTAGAACAGAGTAATCGATATTTTTGGAAAGATCTCGAAAAAATACAGTAGATGACATTGTTTAAAGCTTTCTAAACCGGTTAATTATAATCGGAATTGACAGATATAACGGATTCTCGAGTAGTTTTCGAGCAATATTCGGACAAATCTAACCATATCTCCGAAACTATATGTCGTAGAACGGAGAAATCGGTATTTCTGGAAAGATCTCTAAAAAATGCAGTAGATGACATAGCTTCAAACTTTCTAAACCGGTTAATTCTAATCGGAATTGCCAAAAACTCATATAACGCAATTTTCAGCTATTTTCGAGCTATTTTCGCACAAATCTGCCCATATCTCCGGAACTATATGTCGTAGAACGGAGAAATTGGTATTTTTGGAAAGATCTCGAGAAAATACAGTAGATGACATGATTTCAAACTTTCTAAAGCGGTTAATTCTATTCGAAACTGCCAGATAGAGCGGATTTTCGAGTAGTTTTCGAGCAATATTCGGACAAATCTGCCCATATCTCCGAAACTATATGTCGTAGAACGGAGAAATCGGTATTTGTGCAAAGATCTCGAAAAAATAAAGTAGATGACATTGTCTAAAATTTTCTAAACCGGTTAATTCTAATCGGAATTGACAGATATAACGGATTCTCGAGTAGTTTTCGAGCAATATTCGGACAAATCTACCCATATCTCCGAAACTATATGTCGTAGAACGGAGAAATCGGTATTTCTGGAAAGATCTCTAAAAAATGCAGTAGATGACATAGCTTCAAACTTTCTAAACCGGTTAATTCTAATCGGAATTGCCAAAAACTCATATAACGCAATTTTCAGCTATTTTCGCGCTATTTTCGCACAAATCTGCCCATATCTCCGAAACTATATGTCGTAGAACAGAGTAATCGATATTTTTGGAAAGATCTCGAAAAAATACAGTAGATGACATTGTTTAAAGCTTTCTAAACCGGTTAATTATAATCGGAATTGACAGATATAACGGATTCTCGAGTAGTTTTCGAGCAATATTCGGACAAATCTAACCATATCTCCGAAACTATATGTCGTAGAACGGAGAAATCGGTATTTCTGGAAAGATCTCTAAAAAATGCAGTAGATGACATAGCTTCAAACTTTCTAAACCGGTTAATTCTAATCGGAATTGCCAAAAACTCATATAACGCAATTTTCAGCTATTTTCGAGCTATTTTCGCACAAATCTGCCCATATCTCCGGAACTATATGTCGTAGAACGGAGAAATTGGTATTTTTGGAAAGATCTCGAGAAAATACAGTAGATGAAATGATTTCAAACTTTCTAAAGCGGTTAATTCTATTCGATACTGCCAGATAGAGCGGATTTTCGAGTAGTTTTCGAGCAATATTCGGACAAATCTGCCCATATCTCCGAAACTATATGTCGTAGAACAGAGTAATCGATATTTTTGGAAAGATCTCGAAAAAATACAGTAGATGACATTGTTTAAAGCTTTCTAAACCGGTTAATTCTAATCGGAATTGACAGATATAACGGATTCTCGAGTAGTTTTCGAGCAATATTCGGACAAATCTGCCCATATCTCCGAAACTATATGTCGTAGAACGGAGAAATCGGTATTTCTGGAAAGATCTCTAAAAAATGCAGTAGATGACATAGCTTCAAACTTTCTAAACCGGTTAATTCTAATCGGAATTGCCAAAAACTCATATAACGCAATTTTCAGCTATTTTCGCGCTATTTTCGCACAAATCTGCCCATATCTCCGAAACTATATGTCGTAGAACAGAGTAATCGATATTTTTGGAAAGATCTCGAAAAAATACAGTAGATGACATTGTTTAAAGCTTTCTAAACCGGTTAATTCTAATCGGAATTGACAGATATAACGGATTCTCGAGTAGTTTTCGGGCAATATTCGGACAAATCTACCCATATCTCCGAAACTATATGTCGTAGAACGGAGAAATCGGTATTTCTGGAAAGATCTCTAAAAAATGCAGTAGATGACATAGCTTCAAACTTTCTAAACCGGTTAATTCTAATCGGAATTGCCAAAAACTCATATAACGCAATTTTCAGCTATTTTCGAGCTATTTTCGCACAAATCTGCCCATATCTCCGGAACTATATGTCGTAGAACGGAGAAATTGGTATTTTTGGAAAGATCTCGAGAAAATACAGTAGATGACATGATTTCAAACTTTCTAAAGCGGTTAATTCTATTCGATACTGCCAGATAGAGCGGATTTTCGAGTAGTTTTCGAGCAATATTCGGACAAATCTGCCCATATCTCCGAAACTATATGTCGTAGAACAGAGTAATCGATATTTTTGGAAAGATCTCGAAAAAATACAGTAGATGACATTGTTTAAAGCTTTCTAAACCGGTTAATTCTAATCGGAATTGACAGATATAACGGATTCTCGAGTAGTTTTCGAGCAATATTCGGACAAATCTGCCCATATCTCCGAAACTATATGTCGTAGAACAGAGTAATCGATATTTTTGGAAAGATCTCGAAAAAATACAGTAGATGATATTGTTTAAAGCTTTCTAAACCGGTTAATTCTAATCGGAATTGACAGATATAACGGATTCTCGAGTAGTTTTCGAGCAATATTCGGACAAATCTACCCATATCTCCGAAACTATATGTCGTAGAACGGAGAAATCGGTATTTCTGGAAAGATCTCTAAAAAATGCAGTAGATAACATAGCTTCAAACTTTCTAAACCGGTTAATTCTAATCGGAATTGCCAAAAACTCATATAACGCAATTTTCAGCTATTTTCGAGCTATTTTCGCACAAATCTGCCCATATCTCCGGAACTATATGTCGTAGAACGGAGAAATTGGTATTTTTGGAAAGATCTCGAGAAAATACAGTAGATGACATGATTTCAAACTTTCTAAAGCGGTTAATTCTATTCGATACTGCCAGATAGAGCGGATTTTCGAGTAGTTTTCGAGCAATATTCGGACAAATCTGCCCATATCTCCGAAACTATATGTCGTAGAACAGAGTAATCGATATTTTTGGAAAGATCTCGAAAAAATACAGTAGATGACATTGTTTAAAGCTTTCTAAACCGGTTAATTCTAATCGGAATTGACAGATATAACGGATTCTCGAGTAGTTTTCGAGCAATATTCGGACAAATCTGCCCATATCTCCGAAACTATATGTCGTAGAACGGAGAAATCGGTATTTGTGCAAAGATCTCGAAAAAATGCAGTAGATGACATAGCTTCAAACTTTCTAAACCGGTTAATTCTAATCGGAATTGCCAAAAACTCATATAACGCAATTTTCAGCTATTTTCGAGCTATTTCCGCACAAATCTGCCCATATCTCCGAAACTATATGTCGTAGAACAGAGTAATCGATATTTTTGGAAAGATCTCGAAAAAATACAGTAGATGACATTGTTTAAAATTTTCTAAACCGGTTAATTCTAATCGGAATTGACAGATATAACGGATTCTCGTGTAGTTTTCGAGCAATATTCGGACAAATCTACCCATATCTCCGAAACTATATGTCGTAGAACGGAGAAATCGGTATTTCTGGAAAGATCTCGAAAAAATGCAGTAGATGACATAGCTTCAAACTTTCTAAACCGGTTAATTCTAATCGGAATTGCCAAAAACTCATATAACGCAATTTTCAGCTATTTTCGAGCTATTTTCGCACAAATCTGCCCATATCTCCGAAACTATATGTCGTAGAACAGAGTAATCGATATTTTTGGAAAGATCTCGAAAAAATACAGTAGATGACATTGTTTAAAGCTTTCTAAACCGGTTAATTATAATCGGAATTGACAGATATAACGGATTCTCGAGTAGTTTTCGAGCAATATTCGGACAAATCTAACCATATCTCCGAAACTATATGTCGTAGAACGGAGAAATCGGTATTTCTGGAAAGATCTCTAAAAAATGCAGTAGATGACATAGCTTCAAACTTTCTAAACCGGTTAATTCTAATCGGAATTGCCAAAAACTCATATAACGCAATTTTCAGCTATTTTCGAGCTATTTTCGCACAAATCTGCCCATATCTCCGGAACTATATGTCGTAGAACGGAGAAATTGGTATTTTTGGAAAGATCTCGAGAAAATACAGTAGATGACATGATTTCAAACTTTCTAAAGCTGTTAATTCTATTCGAAACTGCCAGATAGAGCGGATTTTCGAGTAGTTTTCGAGCAATATTCGGACAAATCTGCCCATATCTCCGAAACTATATGTCGTAGAACGGAGAAATCGGTATTTGTGCAAAGATCTCGAAAAAATAAAGTAGATGACATTGTTTAAAATTTTCTAAACCGGTTAATTCTAATCGGAATTGACAGATATAACGGATTCTCGTGTAGTTTTCGAGCAATATTCGGACAAATCTACCCATATCTCCGAAACTATATGTCGTAGAACGGAGAAATCGGTATTTCTGGAAAGATCTCGAAAAAATGCAGTAGATGACATAGCTTCAAACTTTCTAAACCGGTTAATTCTAATCGGAATTGCCAAAAACTCATATAACGCAATTTTCAGCTATTTTCGAGCTATTTTCGCACAAATCTGCCCATATCTCCGAAACTATATGTCGTAGAACAGAGTAATCGATATTTTTGGAAAGATCTCGAAAAAATACAGTAGATGACATTGTTTAAAGCTTTCTAAACCGGTTAATTCTAATCGGAATTGACAGATATAACGGATTCTCGAGTAGTTTTCGAGCAATATTCGGACAAATCTACCCATATCTCCGAAACTATATGTCGTAGAACGGAGAAATCGGTATTTCTGGAAAGATCTCTAAAAAATGCAGTAGATGACATAGCTTCAAACTTTCTAAACCGGTTAATTCTAATCGGAATTGCCAAAAACTCATATAACGCAATTTTCAGCTATTTTCGCGCTATTTTCGCACAAATCTGCCCATATCTCCGAAACTATATGTCGTAGAACAGAGTAATCGATATTTTTGGAAAGATCTCGAAAAAATACAGTAGATGACATTGTTTAAAGCTTTCTAAACCGGTTAATTATAATCGGAATTGACAGATATAACGGATTCTCGAGTAGTTTTCGAGCAATATTCGGACAAATCTAACCATATCTCCGAAACTATATGTCGTAGAACGGAGAAATCGGTATTTCTGGAAAGATCTCTAAAAAATGCAGTAGATGACATAGCTTCAAACTTTCTAAACCGGTTAATTCTAATCGGAATTGCCAAAAACTCATATAACGCAATTTTCAGCTATTTTCGAGCTATTTTCGCACAAATCTGCCCATATCTCCGGAACTATATGTCGTAGAACGGAGAAATTGGTATTTTTGGAAAGATCTCGAGAAAATACAGTAGATGACATGATTTCAAACTTTCTAAAGCGGTTAATTCTATTCGAAACTGCCAGATAGAGCGGATTTTCGAGTAGTTTTCGAGCAATATTCGGACAAATCTGCCCATATCTCCGAAACTATATGTCGTAGAACGGAGAAATCGGTATTTGTGCAAAGATCTCGAAAAAATAAAGTAGATGACATTGTCTAAAATTTTCTAAACCGGTTAATTCTAATCGGAATTGACAGATATAACGGATTCTCGAGTAGTTTTCGAGCAATATTCGGACAAATCTACCCATATCTCCGAAACTATATGTCGTAGAACGGAGAAATCGGTATTTCTGGAAAGATCTCTAAAAAATGCAGTAGATGACATAGCTTCAAACTTTCTAAACCGGTTAATTCTAATCGGAATTGCCAAAAACTCATATAACGCAATTTTCAGCTATTTTCGCGCTATTTTCGCACAAATCTGACCATATCTCCGAAACTATATGTCGTAGAACAGAGTAATCGATATTTTTGGAAAGATCTCGAAAAAATACAGTAGATGACATGGTTTAAAGCTTTCTAAACCGGTTAATTCTAATCGGAATTGACAGATATATCGGATTTTCGAGTAGTTTTCGAGCTATTTTCCGACAAATCTGCCCATATCTCCGAAACTATATGTCGTAGAACGGAGAAATCGGTATTTTTGGAAAGATCTCGAAAAAATACAGTAGATGACATGGTTCAAAACTTTCTAAACGGGTTGATTCTAATCGGAATTGACCGATATAGCGGATTTTCGAGTAGTTTTCGAGCAATATTCGGACAAATCTGCCCATATCTCCGAAACTATATGTCGTAGAACGGAGAAATCGGTATTTGTGCAAAGATCTCGAAAAAATGCAGTAGATGACATAGCTTCAAACTTTCTAAACCGGTTAATTCTAATCGGAATTGCCAAAAACTCATATAACGCAATTTTCAGCTATTTTCGAGCTATTTCCGCACAAATCTGCCCATATCTCCGAAACTATATGTCGTAGAACAGAGTAATCGATATTTTTGGAAAGATCTCGAAAAAATACAGTAGATGACATTGTTTAAAATTTTCTAAACCGGTTAATTCTAATCGGAATTGACAGATATAACGGATTCTCGAGTAGTTTTCGAGCAATATTCGGACAAATCTAACCATATCTCCGAAACTATATGTCGTAGAACGGAGAAATCGGTATTTCTGGAAAGATCTCTAAAAAATGCAGTAGATGACATAGCTTCAAACTTTCTAAACCGGTTAATTCTAATCGGAATTGCCAAAAACTCATATAACGCAATTTTCAGCTATTTTCGAGCTATTTTCGCACAAATCTGCCCATATCTCCGAAACTATATGTCGTAGAACAGAGTAATCGATATTTTTGGAAAGATCTCGAAAAAATACAGTAGATGACATTGTTTAAAGCTTTCTAAACCGGTTAATTATAATCGGAATTGACAGATATAACGGATTCTCGAGTAGTTTTCGAGCAATATTCGGACAAATCTAACCATATCTCCGAAACTATATGTCGTAGAACGGAGAAATCGGTATTTCTGGAAAGATCTCTAAAAAATGCAGTAGATGACATAGCTTCAAACTTTCTAAACCGGTTAATTCTAATCGGAATTGCCAAAAACTCATATAACGCAATTTTCAGCTATTTTCGAGCTATTTTCGCACAAATCTGCCCATATCTCCGGAACTATATGTCGTAGAACGGAGAAATTGGTATTTTTGGAAAGATCTCGAGAAAATACAGTAGATGACATGATTTCAAACTTTCTAAAGCGGTTAATTCTATTCGAAACTGCCAGATAGAGCGGATTTTCGAGTAGTTTTCGAGCAATATTCGGACAAATCTGCCCATATCTCCGAAACTATATGTCGTAGAACGGAGAAATCGGTATTTGTGCAAAGATCTCGAAAAAATAAAGTAGATGACATTGTCTAAAATTTTCTAAACCGGTTAATTCTAATCGGAATTGACAGATATAACGGATTCTCGAGTAGTTTTCGAGCAATATTCGGACAAATCTACCCATATCTCCGAAACTATATGTCGTAGAACGGAGAAATCGGTATTTCTGGAAAGATCTCTAAAAAATGCAGTAGATGACATGGCTTCAAACTTTCTAAACCGGTTAATTCTAATCGGAATTGCCAAAAACTCATATAACGCAATTTTCAGCTATTTTCGCGCTATTTTCGCACAAATCTGACCATATCTCCGAAACTATATGTCGTAGAACAGAGTAATCGATATTTTTGGAAAGATCTCGAAAAAATACAGTAGATGACATGGTTTAAAGCTTTCTAAACCGGTTAATTCTAATCGGAATTGACAGATATATCGGATTTTCGAGTAGTTTTCGAGCTATTTTCCGACAAATCTGCCCATATCTCCGAAACTATATGTCGTAGAACGAAGAAATCGGTATTTTTCGAAAGATCTCGAGAAAATGCAGTAGATGACATGGTTTAAAGCTTTCTAAACCGGTTAATTCTAATCGGAATTGACAGATATAACGGATTTTCGAGTAGTTTTCGAGCAATATTCGGACAAATCTACCCATATCTCCGAAGCTATATGTCGTAGAACGGAGAAATCGGTATTTTTGGAAAGATCTCGAAAAAATACAGTAGATGACATGGTTCAAAACTTTCTAAACGGGTTGATTCTAATCGGAATTGACCGATATAGCGGATTTTCGAGTAGTTTTCGAGCAATATTCGGACAAATCTGCCCATATCTCCGAAACTATATGCCGTAGTAAAGCATATAGTCTTTTCCTGTCTAATAATTTGAATCATTTTTGATTCCTCATCATTATTACCTGTTATGATTATATTCTTACAACAAATAAAACGTAAATAGTCTAATTCCATTGTACTAAAATATATATGACGAATCCAAAACATATTTAAAGTCAGTGTTTGCCATTAAAATTCTTCCTATTCGAGGGTATTATTTAACTTTATACAAGGCCTAAAGTCCATGGCCATATTTGATCCAACATCAATTAATATATTATCACTTATTGTAGAAAATCTTGTATTTAATAATAAAGGTTTTGCTTCATTTTTTTCACTAATTTCATGTTCAAACTTATCTAATAGTTCAAACAAATCGTTATTAATTTGATTAGCACTTAAAACGCATTTATTTTCAGAAGGCGTCATGTTTATACAGTTTTTGTACCACAACAATTTTTTTTTTTTCATAGTATATTTGTCTTATGAATCCAGCTATTGTGAGAATTATCAAAACCAAGCCATTTTGCATATACCATTTTGCCTTTTTTCTTTAACACTTTCTCAACTAAATAGATATCTGGTTGCTTTGTCTTCTGCAATTCATAACTACAGAAAGATCCCTTTATTAGCTGTTTATTTAAATCTTCCAACAAATACGTCACAGGATTGGTGTAATTGATTTGGATAATTTTAAATCGTTCGGTGTCCCAGTTAGGTGTGTACCTTTTATCGAAAACATGCTTTTCTTTACTAATGCGTACCATATCGCCAACATTTAATTTCGATCCTGGAAAGATTTTCATATGGTTATAGGTTGTATCCAACAACTTTTTCTCAATTGTCTCACCAACAACATCACATGGCTTCATTTTAATTGTACTATGTTTTGCTTCTTTATAATTTTTGACAATAACTGGTAAAATTTAAATCCACTTGTGCGTTCCATTTAAACTGAAATATTTATACAGTCGTTCTTTTATAGTACGAATTGTTCGTTCAGCAATGGCTGCTTTCATTCGCGAATATGTTGAATAGTGATTAATTTTGTATTGTTTAAGCAAATCTTGAAAATGACGATTGTAGAATTCTTTCCCTTGATCAGTTTGTAAATTTTTAAGGCTACGCTTTGAGGTAGTTAATATTTTAAAAAACGCTTCCACCACCGAATCACCAGATTTATTTTTTAGCGGTTCGGCCCATATATATTTAGAAAATCAATCAATAACAAGCAGAAATTATTTAAACTGATTATTTTCTTTTGCATATATATCCATTTGAGCAAGATCTGCTTGCCATAAATCGTCCAACCCTTTAATAATTGTATGTCTCCTCTGAAAATTCCATCTTATTGGTTTATGTAGTTCATTAACTACTAGATTTTTTTCATTCGATGGCTTTTAGTGCTTTATCACTTTAAATATTAAATAACAGGTGTCTAGAATCTTAGCAAACTACCTTCAGTCTAGACGTGTTCCTGGTTGTTTATCAGCTTTGGAATAATTAAGATTTTCTATCTTGTCGCGATTATTAAATACCTCCATCTGAACCTTATCTAATGTTTTAATTATATGTTCAATCGTGTTATTAGATCCAGCTCTACTGCTATTAAAAAAAGCCGATAATTCTATAATTTTTGTCTCAAAAGTATTGATTAAATCATTAATTCTATTAGATATATCTATTAATCGCTGTCTATTATTTTCTTCACTTTTAGGCACATCTTTCTGTAGCATTAAATACAAATTCATTATTCGTCCACATGAACCATCCACATATTTTTTATTAGCAACGTCATCATCTTGAGTGGGTAAATTAATTACATTTTTTTAATACTCCAATATCTAAATCACCATTATATGTGAATGGAAATAATGACGAGGAAGTAGGCGAGGAAGAAATCTGATAATGTGAATATTTATCGGACGAACGTCCAAACTTATCTATACTCATCACCGTTGTTTAACTAAATAATAATACTTATGACTGGTAATGGTCATATTGGTGGATGTGGGATGGAATTATATGGAGAGAGTTGAAGTAAAGAGTGGAGCATTTGCAGACGATATAATGGTGGTAGCATCTAACGAAAAAGAGCTGCAGACAAGCATAAATATATGGAATGAAACACTTAGAGAGAACGGAATGGAAATGTGTAAAGAGAAAACAAAAGTAATAGTAATTGGGGATCAACAGGAGATAAAAATCATGGTAGATAAGGTAAAATTGGAGCAAGTGACGAAATGGAAATATCTGGGAGTAGAAATATCTAGTTCAGGAAAGCAAGAAAAAGAAATTAACAGTCGGGTAGAAATAGCAACGAAAGTGTTTTACAGTATCAGCAATGCTATTGTGGGAAAAAAAGAAATAACAAGGAAAACAAAAATAAACGTATATACAACAATAATAAGACCAATACTGACATTTGGATGCGAGACATGGATAACAGATAAAAAGGAAATAAGTAAAGTTCAAGCGGTAGAAATGGAGAGTAAAGGGAGTGACAAAGAGAGAAAGAATCAGGAATGAAGAAATAAGAAAAGAACTGGGAATGGAGGCGATACACGAATATATAAAGAAGAGACAGTTGGGATGGTGGAGTCACCTGAAAAGAATGGGACAAGGAAGACAAGTGAGAAGAGTATGGGAAGCTAGACCTGGACAGAAAAGAAAAAGGGGAAGACCTGAAACTACCTGGAATGACATAATAGAAAAGATATTGCAAAGAAGAAGAATAACGGTGAGTGAAGCTAGTAGCTTCAACAACAGGAGAGAATGGAGAAAGTTGTGCGACGCAGTGACGCGAAGCGAAAAGTAGAAGCCTAGAGAAAGAAAGAAAAAAGATAAAGACTAACAAACCTACACCAGAAATGGTAGACAGGCTTTAAGATACATATATATATATATGACTGGTAATATATTAATATATAACTTTTGCTTCTTTTAATTCTTCAATAATTGACGCAATCTCATTACTATGCGAAGAATTACCTGCTGGTTGTGATGCGAATAGAAATCGTAATCTATCAACTAGTTCATTAACATTATCCCAATAAACATATTCTATTGGCTTGGAATTATAGACCACATTATAGTTTCCACCTTGCTTTATGGACGAATAATACGTCGATATTTCTGATTCCTAACTCCAACTATTCTGCCTTGAGAAGAGTAACCCTTTCTGTATAGATTAGTGTCATCTAATATGCGGTCAAATTCCTCCAGGTCTTTACTAGTATAATTTTTAAGATCTAAAATAATAAATTATAAAGTCGCTGTATATAGTGTTCTACCTATTATTATATGGCCAGTAGTTTGCGGATACGCCGCAATTAGATAAAGCGATAGATCCGCGATAGATCCAACTCGTCTTCCTGTTCCATTTCTTCCTCCTCTTCTACTTCTTCATCTATCTTGTCAATTTGATCTACTCTAACAACCACATTGTCTGCTGCTAATTTTTTTAACTGATCAGTAACAGGTGTAAAAATTCGGTTCAATGTACCATCTTCATTAGAACGTCCCAATTTTAAGGCTAAATATTTTTTTCGGATATCATTAGCTAATTCTAAAATTTTTCTTTTGCGGGCACTTGCCGACTTATCTAGAAGCTTCATGAATATAAAAAGAACTTTTTTTTTTTTTAAATAAAACTATTCATGAACCTTTATATGTACATCAAAGCCACATCGATATCGACCATTATTTCATTCGAATTATTTTACAATTACTAATGGTTTAAATTTATTACTATTCGTAATAAATTACGAAATTACGAATACGTATTTATATTGTAATTTATATTACAATATAAATACAGAGTTTTCTTTAGCTTCATCAGGATCAATAACTAATTCATTATCTTTATATTGGAAATATTTTATTTCTTTAACTTGCTGCAATACATTTTTCAATAATTTATACATAGGCTGATAAAGAGATTTTGAATACAGATAGATATTAGCAAATTTTAATCCATTTCGGTCAAACACTATATAGATAAAAATAAACAAGTCAATTCAATTAATCTACCTGCTGGAGGATATGAGATTACAGATATTAATAATTATCTAAAGAAGCAATTGATACCTTTCAAGTTGAATGGAAATGAAAAAGAAGAAGATATTTTTTTCCTAAGACCAAAGAATAATACTTTAAAGTGTGAAATTTTTCATCGGGGTTTTCATATAGACTGTAATACAGAAAATTCGCTAGCAGAACTACTAGGATTCTCACGAAAGATATTGCAAGCTGGAATAGTTCATTCATTTGATCATCCTGTAAATATTGTAAAAGTCCGAACGATTCACGTGGATAGTAATATAACAAGTGGAGCATACTTTTTCAATACATACATTTATTCAAACAATCTATTTTATAAGTGTACATTTTTGATCATAATCCTATGAAATTGGTAATAATATTGCCAGCTGCCTCATCCTTAAACAGACCTAAAACTTTTTTGTTTTTTAATGGTATACCGTATTGATTATCTACAGCATAGTTACTGGTATCGAATTTTTGTATATGCGTTTTAATAATATCTAAATATGCATCATCAGATATGATTTCATATATGAAGCTATCTGTATCCATGTACATTAATTTGCAATTTTCAGTTGGTAAAATCTCTTTTAATATAAAATTATAATGAAAGTCATACATAAGAGTTTTAGATATATCTAGAATACACATTCCTATATAAACCGGTTTGTTGAACACTATATGTGATTTGTTTAGCTCTATAGCAACTAAACTTTCATCAAATATTTTATGACTATGGAATAATGGGCTCGATAGTAGATTGTTAGCACCATAACGGCCTTCCCATTTACGAACCATCTTGATATTTCTATGTTTCCTAATGTTTTCCATTGTTTTTCTGAATACGGCATTGTTCATTAATTTGAACAAATTTTTATCAAAATCTGTTTTAGCTTGTTCTCGGTATTTAGTATTTAAATCTATATATGGTTGGAGCCTTTGTGCTTAGCTAAAGTGTAATATTTTATGAATTTTAGTCAAGACCAGACTGTTCTGCAAAGCTTGTTTTAAATTTCGGTAATGTAAAATATAATTTTTTTTATTAGTAACTGTATTCAGTAATTTAACAGATTTAGATTCTGGTGGTCGTTCATGATCTGCACAGAATGGCAGATCTTTATGTTTGTCATGTAGCGACGTTGGATATCCTAAGTCTACCTCGAGAATATAACCACTATAGGAATCATCAGGAACATTCATAATATCTACCTCATGTACATTATTTAGCCAAGCAAAATTATCGTAAGGTCATGTTACGTAAGGTAACATGACCCAACCATATAGGTTATTGGCATCTAAATACAACAAATATTTAGATGGCTTTGTAGTGTCAAACTTCTTCATATATTTGTTGTTTGCCGCGGAGTATCTATTAGAACACATAGAAATACCTCCTCTTAGACCTTTTTCTATAAATAAAAGTTGATCTATGACTTTGAGAAGCCTAAGTTTACACTTTGTTATTTTCAACATGCAATCCCAAGCATACCCAGTTAGCGTATGGTAGAAAGCCGGCTCTAAACCATAAATATTTATACACTTACTTCTAAAGTTTTCAAATACATCAGCCAGCAAGAAAACATCTGTTTTCAAGTATAAGTCGCTATATTCGCCTAAATTAGTAATATTGAATCTTTTCCAAATTACTTTTGCATGATCAAAATCGGCCTCACTTATATGTGATTTAGTCAGCTTATTATAAAATAATTCTTTAGCTGATAGTTCCGTTTCATTTAGTTTACTTAAATTATCTACATAATCATAGCAAAAAACACGTTTCCTAGATAGCAGTTTAAAAGATTCCGCATCTAAATTACGGAATTCATGTTTTAGAATATTTAATTCATTTATTTGTAGGGTGGATACTAATTCAGACAGTGAAGCGTTTAAAAGCCTGTAAGAATCTATGAAACAATATCGAACAGAACTATTAAGATAATGCTCAGTAAATGAAATGTATTTTTCTTTATTTATTGGTAATAAAGTAATGGTCCCCGTTTTACATATTACTTTAACTAGGAAATGACTATCATAATTTGAAAGGTTAAGACAAATTATTGGTACCACACATAATTTTTTAAAATTTAAGATACAGGATGCATGAGCTGGACCATGTATATGGTTATTATAATGATTTTTATCTTTGGCAATTTTATTATTAATTAGAAACGGTTTTTCACAAATGTGACAATCTTTTGCTGCTTCTATACCTAGTCCACTAGACATAGGCTCAGTCTTTAATCTTTAGTGATATAAAAATAGTGATTTAATCTTTTGTTCAATCTTGCTTGTTAATAACCCTAACTGATTTACTATCCATCCTACACAATTTTCTCCTCGATAAAAGTCGTAGTAGCAAAGTGATTGATCATAAGCATATTTTACATAATAGGCTACACTAAATGGCGTATGCTGTTGATAACAAATTTGACTTTTATTGCGTGAAATATCTATTTTCTCTAGGACACATTCAAAATCTAAATAAATTACGAAATGTGCTTTTTGCTTATATACAATATTTTTGAACTCTATGTAATCATAACTTGGAAAAGATATTTTACAGAATTTTAATTGTTCACATAAAATGAGATGATTGTTTAGTTTTTCCTGAGTTAGAAAATAATTAAGGCACCTATCGCAGACAAAAATTTTACGTTTATTAATCTGTTTTGATATGAGCCTAGACATATCTTTTATAAGGCAATAGTGATACTTAAGCTTCTCATCTTCCGTGTTATCATCGGGTAACGGAGAGTAATCATTTATTTTAGGATAATATTTATTTTGTATGTACAATAAATTCACATGTTTTTCTAATTTGGTGTCCGTTATTCTGCAAGGTACTGTTATATAATTTTTTTGTTTTTCAGTGTTTTCATGTAACTCTAACGCATAAACATTCACTGAAATGTTATTAAGTTTTTCAAATATACTTATTTGACCTATTTAAATTGGTAATTGTAAACCATCTATTTTTAATACATTTAAATAATGTGGATACGATGAAATTCTATCTGAATGATTAGTAGCAGGATAAAGTCCTGCAATAACGCTCCAATAAAAACATGAATTATAATAATATTTTATATTAAGACACGCCTTTTTATTAGAAACTTCTTTAGGTAATTTAATATAGGATGAAGCAGCAAGACCGAATTCATATTTATTTATATTAATTTGTAAATTAACTATTGCCTTTAAAGCCCAACCACTATCACGTTCTTGAAATTCACCCATTTTATGTAATATTTGGCCAATAACGTTATTTTGAAACCAGTTTACTAAATCCGTGCCACTATTAATTTTTTCGTTTCTGGTATGAAAGTACTTAAATTCGAAAATTTCTATATTTTCTTTTATGAGCGCATAAACAGGTGCTTACTTTAAGTGCATTCATTGACTTTAATATATTATTTACACGTCTCATAAAAAGTTCAAATAAATCTTTTAAAAATTCAGTGGCATCTGTGTGTCTTATGTTGTAAATGATGCCTGTTCCGATACGGTTGTTGAATGCAGATTTTAGATCATCCCAAATTATTCCATCACTTCGCTTAGAAGCTCGCAAATTACCACCAGTGAGAGTCTGGTAATTATTATTTTTTAATGTAAGACGTAATCTTCTTAAGTGACTTAAATTAGTAGAAAGCTTATTACAAACACTTACTGGTTGCTTCTTGCGCATGATTTTCATAATGTCTCAGATACTTTTGTTGATCTTCCTGATCCATGTGCTCCTTTCTAGACTTGAATTTTCTTGTAACAATGGTACAGCTTTTGAAAGTATATTTACTATATCACTGCTTAAATTAATTGCACTTTCCATTATCACTATATGCACACTTATGCAATTGAAAACAATACTATTAACTTTATAATATTAAAAGCAACCAGAAATTTAATTCTTTGTAGTAGAACACTATAACATTACTATGAGCATACGGCTTAAATACCTGATGCACGACCACCACCACAACCACCACCAGCAAAAATCATAGTCCCTTTAATAAGAAAATCGGTTTGATTTTATATTTTGCTAAATATACAATAGAGATTATAACATTTCTAGAAACATTTTTCATCCTTATAATCTTTTCAAATAACATCCTGTTAAAGATCTCTTTATATTAAAAATACAGATTATCATTCCACGCATTCTAAAATTCCTT
>CATIYE010000011.1:0-63672 GCA_949748235.1 Platypus cylindrus | reverse complement strand
TTGCACCAGCTTTAAAGGAACTAAGACTCCACTTGTGCCAAAAGGGTGCTACTAGCAAGGGCGTAAGGTATTTTATATAATACAACTAATCTATCATTTTCCATTCTATATTATTATTATATTAAATATTTACAGGGAATTTGTCGAGAAATATTATGTAGAACTGAAATCAAGCAATCCTAAATTCCCAATTTTAATACGAGAATGTTCAGGAATTGAACCTAAACTGTGGGCCAGATTTGGTAAATAATCAAGCATATTTCGTTTGATGCGTTCATTTGAAATTCTCAAAATAATTTAGTTTGAATAGTTCAAGCGTGATATTTTTATATTATTTTTCAGAATATGGAAAAGAAAAATCCTTGTCTTTAAAGGACCTTTCGTCGAATGACGTACTATCAAAAATAAAAACCATAGCATCTTAGATACTTATTTTTTTTTGTTTTTGTTGTTAAATGTAGTAACAATTTATTTAAGAAATGTACATAAAATGAAAATGAGTTATTTATTTGACTTTTTATTACTCAATTGGGTCCTCTTTTAAAACATCCTCGACATTATTTTTCATTTCAAAAATGTTCGGATTAATTTCATCCATATTTTCCAATTGTTGTGGAAAAGGTGGCAAACCAAACAACTGTGGCATCATATAGTCAAGTGAATCTATTCGTAATGTTGCCAATTTCCATATGTCGTATGGTACTTTTTCGTCGGGAATCATAACAACTTGCATTCCAGCTGCCAGTGCTGATTTAACACCATTGGCAGAATCTTCGAAAACTAAACAGTTCGATGGATTCGGGTTATCTTCAAATCTAGCTGCACATATTAAACATATATCTGGAGCGGGTTTTCCATGTTTCACTTCTGGATCTGTACCGCCACAAACGACATGATGAAACAGGTCGAAAAGTTCTCTATGCCTTTGGGTTTTTATATTGAAAGATTCTTGTTGTGATGAAGTCGCCACTGCCATTGGGATGTTGTTGTCATATAGATGGAGAATTAATTTTTCAGCACCTAAATATTTCAATTTTTAACAGAGTATTTGATCAAGTAGCTTGTTTATTTGAATTACCTGGCATTAAATCAATATTTCCTAATTTTGTAGATGCGTAGCCATTATATTTATCCAAAAATTCTTGAATAGTAACATCAAGACTTAAATAATCAATCATTGTTTTGGCAACATCAATTTGAATTTTTCCACATATCATTATGCTCAAATTATCGGAATATTTACGACCATAATCGTTAACGGTTTTTTCTAGGGCCTCCCTATAAATTTTTTCTGAGTCTAAGGATTGAGACTGTTTTAATTCGTAATAAAAATATAATTAAGTCAGTTTATAGTACCTATTAGGGTGCCATCTAAGTCAAAGATAACATGGGTAACATTTCTGAATTTTGGATTGTTGCAACAGAAATTTTTCATGAATGAGACAAATTATGATCAGATTTATGATGATTATCAAAAAATGATATTTCAAATTTTGACAGAATCAAATTGCTATTGAAAGGATAGAAAAGCAATAACAAAATTTTCAATATCTGTAGATAGCACATTCATCTTGAGTTGTCCACTAGTGACATCAGAGGCGCCGCAATCGTATTCTTCACAATATACAATAGCATAGAATTACACAATAATTATCAAGGTTAAATTTAATTTATTAATTAGAAAATTTACATTTTAATTAAATACTTATGCAATTTTAATTCACTAACGGCTGATATCATCATACGACTTTAATTTAAATTTCCTCTATATTTATATGGCGCAGTCTAAACGTAGCTTTAAATTTAAAGTTGTAAAATAATCCAAATTACTGTTTCTATTTACATTGATCTGTAAGGTTCATCAATTGAGTGATGGCAAATTAAACAATTCCAATGCCAAATTATCCAATGAATCTGTTTTTATTGTTGCCCATTGTCCATATTCTAGTGGCACATGTGATTCGGGTACCATTACTACTTGCATACGTGCAGCTAATGCTGCTTTAACACCATTTAGAGAATCTTCAAAAACTAAACATTCCTGTGGATGGGCAGGCGGTGGTGAAAATCTGGATGCACATACCAGAAAGATATCAGGTGCCGGTTTACCAAATTTCACTTCTGGATCGGATTCACCACATACAATATGACTGAATAAATTGAAGAGATGTTTATGTTTATGGATTTTGATTTGTACAGCTATGTTACTGGATGATGTCGCTACAGCCATTGGAATTGAGTGATAGTTGAAGTGTTTGATTAATCTTTCAGCACCTGAAGGAACAATCGATTAAATTCGATTAAGAGAATAATTAAAAAAAAAAAAATAATAATAATTTGTATCTTCTTGTTAAATTATTATAGTCGTTTGGTTACCATTCTTATTTTTATCTTTTACCTGGCATTAAATTACAATCTCCAAGTCGTTCAATAATGAAATCATTATAAGTTTTTAAAAAGTTCTCGATATTAATCGGCAATTCTAATTCTTCAATAGCAATTTTAGCCGTTATTGGTTGGGGAGTTCCAGCAATTTTTAACACAATTTCATTATTGCATTCCTTATCGTATTTACTTGATACGTGGAATAGAGCTTGACGGTATAATTTCTCTGTATCTATAAAAAAAAACATGGTACGTATTGTAAAAACACATTAAAGAAAGACAAAAGAAGGCATGTGACCGTTAGATAATCGAAGAGTTAATGAAACTGTTATAAATATAAAATGCAATTAAATAATGCAAAATTCTTACCTAAAAGCGTTCCATCTAGATCGAAAATAATATGAGAAGTATCCGTGAATTTCTTATTATAATTATCAAGCTTCATTTGTGTTTTCGCACAATGAAACTGTTAAAATTACAAAAAAACAATTACAATTGAACGATTATAGTAACAGGGGTCTTTATATGCGTATGCAGGTAATGATTAATAAATTAAATTTTGATTAGAGCACCTTATTTACCTATCAAAACCAGTGGAGTTTCAATGAAAATTATATTTTACGGAAATTAACGTAAAAAATCGTAATGAATACTTGCCCATTAAAAAAATGTTAAAGAGGTTTTGAAATAAGCATTTACCTGTTTCAATCGATTTTTTAAACATTTCGATAATTAACTTGAATGTCTCCGCTACTGGTCTCCGATAAAATAATTAAATATTGTGCATGTCACAAGAATCACGTATTTTGTATCTATTGACATTATAATTTCGTATCTAATTAATACTTACCTGCGAAGAAGATTATAATAATTAAACAAATTTCATTGTTTTGGGTCAAGGATTTTTTGACAAGTTGATAGAAAAATTAAATGCCCATTTTAAACTATATGTATTTCCTTATTATTATAATATATATTCGTAATTAATATAATGGCGTCTCATTTATGTGGTGGAATTTTTGCATATATATTAATTGCAAAATTAATTGGTTATTTTATATTAAATTACAATTAAGCAACTGATGGTGGTGCCCTTGGTTTTCTCATATATATTTCCATTGCGACAGTTTCAATTTTCTTCTAATAAACAGAAATATAGTTAATTAGTTGATTGTCAATAAATCATCTACTGTGTAGTATGTTATTACAAGCCTATACCTAGAGTGGTAAAGAAATTTCGCCGAATGACAATGACAATTTAACGAGGAGCCTTCACAGATGATTACTTAAGTCTCGAAAAATCTGATTTAATTTAAAATCGTGATAATTTGTTATCACGCAATTAGCGCATCTGAGGACCTTCTGTCAAACATCCATTGACGCTCAGTAAATTCGCAAATTTTTCATTCCATTTCCTCTTCACTTAATAATAAAGAAATATGTCCATTGCATGCGCGTACTCTTAAGTTACATTGTGAACAAATGCCCTAATCAGATTGATCTGATCATTAATCGTTCATTAATCAATCAAATATATCTTGATATACAACATTTGATTCACTGAGCAACGTATACGACTAGTATGATTAGTACATATGTATGTACTTAGTATAATAATAATAGTAAAATAAGTAGTAGGCCATGAATTGCAATGATGGTTATCTATCGACATGGGTTATTATCTAAATTGCCCACCAGCAGCAGCAGCAGCAGCAGCAATTTAAATGTTCCATGAACAAAATAAAAAAAAAAATGGATGAATTAAACTCTGTTGATGTTGTATTGTGTAGGTACTTGTCAATTATTAAACTACATATTTAAAAAGTTACAAAACAAAAAAAAACATAATTAACTTTTTCTTCCCATATTATATTGATCTTGTGATAATCAGCCGGATTATTTTGTACTTAATTAAGTGTCTTGATGGACAGTTAAAACTAATTTAAATTTCGGTCCGATTTTATAGAGTTACCGCAAATGCCTGTGAACTCTAATTACCAAGAGTTAAATAAAATAAATGTTTCGTTTCTTTTTTCTATCTATTAAATTATAAATGGCAAGAAAAAGTAATAGTTATTCCATCCTTTTCGTTCTTTTGTTTTTAATTTCCAAGTCAATGAATGTCTGAACCAATTATTATAATACCAACCTAAGTATATAGTAAATAATTTATTCAAATGAATCAAAGCATGTATATACATATTTAAAATTTATAAATTATTCAACCATCTCTGTTTTTCTTTCTGCCGTCGTATACATGCCAATTATACCGTTATAGGTAGTATTTAAGTGTATAAGTTACGTTACTTACTGCAATAAATAAATAAATAAATACTAAATGCAACTTATAATACGATATAGTAAATTATTTTCATTCATTGAAAATTCATGCACCATGAATTCCAGAAATACATATGTGCCACATACATGACATTTAAATTTTATGGAGATTCCATTAACAGTGGATAAAATGAACTTTAAATGTCGACTTGTTAAAATTTTATACAGTTGCTGATAGATATATGACATAAGTTATATATTTTTAGATTTTTTCGTCGCTAATATGTTTATCGTATCTATCCTATTTGATACTGCAATAATCTATAGCCAATTTTTCATTACACCTCAAACTGTATTAATGCTAACTGAGAAAAATAGGTGGCGGCAGATACCACTTCCTTAATGGAATACAACTTTGGCATCTGAACTGTTATGGATAGTAGAATGAAGGTTTTGTTTATATTCTGAAATTTATTTTCTTTGTTACAATAATAAATCAAATTCACTTTTCTTTTTATGCTTAAATTTTTTTCTTTATTTAATTCCAAAGCTCACTAGTTTACTAGCCGGTTTTAAATTATACATATATTAAAAATAATGTTAGAAAACAGAAATACTCCAAAAACAATTAACCACATTATTTATTACTACAGTGAAATAAGAAGATGTAGCAGAAAAATAAAAAGGAAGAATGAGAAGAAGATGAGCATCTACAAGTACAACTGTCACTGGAGATTTTAGCTAGCATTTTTTAATGCATATGTAATGCAAGATGTGTATAGATATAGTTAATTATATGACGAAAAAAGTAGAAGTAAATGTTACGTTTTTATTTATCGGCGGTATTAAATAAATAATACGAAGAATTTATACAAGGTGGTCAATTCGTATGGTTTGTATCTTACTAATGCATCATCTGTTTTGATTACACTGGGAAAAAGGTCATGCTGTATCAAGAATGTTACTCTGCAGTCTGCACAACATAAAAAAAAAACACTATTTATCTGTATCTAGTAATTTCCGTTTTTTTAGCAGTAGGTATCTAGGCATTCTAAACCTATTTTTAGCTGGAAGCCGTGGAATTTATTTGCTATTACAGATAGATTTTACTAGGATATTACGAGATTTTATCAGAAAAAGAGAAATAAGTTCGAAAACATATAAAAACACTAAACATGTTAAATACCTGCAAAAATAAGTACATATTATAGTTTCGCAAGCTAATCTGTCAATCTATCACTCTAGCTGTACTAAATATATGTATGTATTCATTTTTCCAGGCAATTATGCCAACATCTGCAATTATTGCATCTACATCAAATTTAACATAAATATCTTTTTAATGTCATGTTAAATACACGCTAATTATCGTTGATTAAAATCGAATTTCCGTAGTTCAAAACAATTAACTCAGTTTTACGACTTTATTTGCATTTGGGCTTGTTGCCAAGTTGGTATGGTGATTTCATTTGTTGCCAACGGTTACATTTACTGCTCTAAGAACGGAAAACGTAACTAAATCTTAATATGGTGTGATGAATATGTTAAAGGATGCGCCTATTTATGGGGCGGGTTCAAATTAATCTTTTCAAAGATGTCAGTATATTGTAAATAAATGACAAATTAATAAATTGAGCCACATAAAAGCATTGCGTGTCCGAATTTTACCTGTCTGTATATTTAATATGTATATAGTATATATTGTGGGTGTGAGCAATTATTATGCTTTATTATAATTGTTTACTTGGTTTACATGAGTTATGCCTATGAAAAAGATATTAAAAATTAATTACAGCACATAAAAACAACGTAAAATATCAAGAAAACCAAAATTTGGAAAGAAAAAAATCTAAAATTCAACTTCATTTACAATTATATCCTTATGGTTTTTTTTTTCGTCTACTTTAATTAAATTTACAAATGTCATCTACATTTAAACAATATAAAAAATAGAATCTTTAACAACTACCACAATAATTAATTGTATGCTTACACTAAAAATTCTACGAAATCAGCTTCACTGTATCAAGACACCATCATACATGTACATACCATAGACGACTTGACGTATATTTTACTAAAAATAAACGTTTCTTTTTAATTTAATTTAATTTAATTTCCAAAACGTTTCATCTAAAACATTTTTTCGAAATATAAATCTTTGTGGTTATTTTAATTACTGTGAGAATAAAAGTGATGCTGTGTGAGAACCTAGGATGCTGAAAGAGGAGGAGACACAACCAACACATTTCGTAGGTACATAATAATTAATTTTAAGAATTTTGAACAACAACTAGAACATTATCATTTTATAGCTTATATACAAGAAATACGTTTTTTTTTGTTTTTGTTTTTTGGTTAACGCTATCATTTGCTCATTAATTGTATCTAGTCATGATTAGATTCGTGTTTTATAACTAACTATGTAAAGTTGAGTTTTCGATATTTGGAAATTTTTGTGTGAATAATTGCAGCAATCCAACATACTAGTTGCTTTCCGGGTGCCGGATTTTCAAAGAAAAAACTTTGTGTTTAGTTTTTTTTTTTGGTTTTTGTCTGTGCGAAGCATAGATTTGTTAGGTTAACTCTAAGAAGGTAAGTACAAACAATTCTCGTCATGCCTGTGATCGACTTAATAGGCGCAAAAGAAATTTGTAGTAGATATCAACAAATCAAATTTCCAAATAAAAACAATTTCACTTTATAAATGAGTAGTTTATTAAAATCGCATTGTTGCATTTTCTCTTGGGCAAAGCTATTAATTCTGCATTAAAACAATAATAATTCAATAATTATATTGGTACATGTAGTTAGAATTCGTATCTGCATGTCAACATCTAATGGATTAAAGCGGGCTTTAGACGAAAAATCTAGAAATTTACACTTTTGTGATTTCTAGCAATATGAGTTAAACTGCTAATAACTAATTGCTATGGATTTCTATCGTCTATAATTATCTTTAGTTTAAATTATGCTTTATGGACGGATAGAAACAAAATTAAACAAAAGCGAATTAAACCTGTTATTTTACATATCGAAAAATATTTAAAGATTGTTATTAAATCTTGTTAAAAGAACATCTTGTTTAAAGATGTATCTTGAAGCGAAATTGTTAGATAGGAAAAATCAATTCTAGTTTTAATTTTCTGTATAGTTTCTACTATAATAGTACTTACCTATAGTACAGATACTTATTAGGAAATGAGTAAAGTATAGGTTGGTAAGAATGGTACCTAATTACTATATAAACAGAAATGTGTATCAAGCGAAAGAAACAATGATTGACCAGAGGTAATTGCTTGGAAATTGTTAAAAGAAAATGAACGCATTCGTTTATTTAAATATCAAGAATATACAGCAAATATTTAAAAGGTGTTCGATCTTTTTTTAATTTTGTTTGTTTAAATGTTTTATTTCAGTAAATTTACTTATCTGAATATTTACATATTTATTTAACGTTACATTTGATTCTTTTTTTGGTGAGAGAATCGTTTTAAGGTGAATTACTAGCAGTAAATTATACGAGGTGATTAAAATCCCACTTGAATTCCGCCTAGTAATGGTTTCATTGTCTAGGCTTCGTTGCGACCACCCTGTACACGGCGTACGTAGGCATTATCTGTATATGCGTTCTATAGATTCTATTTAGTGTTACCTTTCCTAAATTGATTTTATGTCTTGATTATTTTCTTTATGATCCTATCAATAGTTAAATTTGAGTCGTAAAGTAGGGACTTCAGCAGTTGTTTCAACGCCTCCTTTTATGTTTTTTATATTCCAATATTAATTTGCTATTAAATTGATATATTAATCAATTAATATGGGAAAAACAAGAAAAAAGATGAGTCTCCAACACTGATTATGTAAATCGAATTATCTATTGCATTTTAAAATTGAAAATTAAATTAAATTGATTCTCGCGGGCGGTAAAAAAAATAGTGATCGAAATAAAAAGTGGCGTTATGCTCAATTTAACTTAAACATATAAATTAATCAACTAATTAAAGTATTTACTTTATATTAATGTTTATGAAATGATTATTAATCATTTTTTTGTTACTGTTTTATTTTCATTTTGATTAAAGTAGTTAAACAAGGCCGATTCTCCCTCAACTTAGACTCTAGAGGGGGGATTGTAAATTCAGGGGTAAGGGGGTGGTTTTTCAATATGGTGTCAATCAAAGGGGTGTGTACAAGTTTAAGGGGTGGGGGGTAATTCAATATGGCGTCAGAGGGGAGGGTACTAAGGGAAAGGGGTAATGGCGTCGTTGGATTTCATTGGATGGGTGGGGAAAGGGGTAATTCAATATGACGTCGTTGGATGGGTGGGGAAAAAGGTAATTCAATATGGCGTCGTTGGATTTAATTGGATGGGTGGGAAAAGGGGTGATTCAATATGGCACCGTTAGATTTGATTGGTCGGGCGAATGGTGAGTCGTCCGGCGTCCATTAGCGTCACCATGGTTATTGTCCAGTTAATTTTAACGCCATTTTGTCCATTTAATGAGAGTCGCTTAATTACTTTAAAGAAAAAAGGCTGCATGCAGATGTAAAAACCATCGAGGCCAGACGGTCTGACGTTATTTGAAAAGCCAAAAAGTTAAGTGATTTTTAATTGGCAGGTTGATAAGCTACCCTCTATGACGATTATCATTTCTTGTCATAGACGATGAAGAATGTGCTCTTAACAATAATATCATTTGAATGCTATTAAGAATTATCTAGTAAAATTTGTGGTTATCTACACATGAGATTGAGAAGGTCGAAAAGCCACCCTCTACTGCAGACAGATGTAAAAACCATCGAGGCCAGACGGTCTGACGTTATTTGAAAAGCCAAAAAGTTAAGTGATTTTTAATTGGCAGGTTGATAAGCTACCCTGAATATAAAAATAATCTAATCTTCAATAGGGTAGATTTCTGTTACCTTGAGAAACCAACTAAGTACATAGACGATGAAGAATGTGCTAAATTCAACTGTATAGAGATTAGTGAAAGGAGGAGCCAATCAGTTTATTTATTTTTTTTTTTTTTTTTTTTTCCCAATATAAATATGGGCTCATGTGAGCTATTTGTCAAATGCAGTTTCATCTTCAACAACTACATAAAATATTGAAGTTTAAACAATACATATCGAGTGTTTAAATAATTTGGTTTGATAATTCTAATAGGCTACAGGTAAATATTTGTCAAATACAGTTTCATCTTCAACAACTAAAGGTCTCAAGTTTATGTGTTCAGGTAAATATTAATTTATTAGCAATTATTTTTGAAAAATTTATTATTTACTAAATATAATTTATTATATTTTTATTTGTAGAGAAAAATGGATTTAAAATGTCTAAATGCTGCTGCTGTATCATCATCAAAACCAAAAATTGGTATGGATGAACTGGTTCCCGATGAGAAGTATCAAATTTTAAACGTCACAGTAGTCAAAAGTAAATTCGGGGAAGTGATCAAATTAGAATTAGAGAACAATATATTATTTTTACCACAGAGGATGACGGAACCTTTTAAGAAAAATTTGCATTTATTCATTAACAATAAATATTATATTATTTTTAAATGTATAAAAAAAATATCCAACACCATATCAACACCAGAGTTTGAAATTTCTGAATAAAACGCTTATTACTTGAATAATGGTATTTTTATTTTAAATCAGACAATATTTTGTGTTTATTAATTAACATATATTCTCTTAAACAATTACTATATACATCATTAAAACTATAAACATATTCACAAATTACATTCTTAATATCTTCAGGAGTAACTAGATCCGAAAACAATTCTTTAAAAACATGTATAATATTACTATAATATGCCTTAAAATCAATTAATATTAATTTTTTAACAACATCAGCAATAAAATAAAAATTAGCTATTAACAAGTTATGTATATTAGTCTCTGTTAAAACAATAGTTTTTCCGCATCTTGTAACTTCCACCATCTTCAGTCCATCAATACCGTTGCTGCCTAAGACAATTATATCATTACACATGATAAAACGTAGATAATCCATATCCATATTTCGAAAATATCCACTAAGAAGCCAATGCATATTAGATATGAACTTTTGCCATTCATTTATTTCGAATATTAAAGCATTGCTTACATTAATGCATGGTCTAAATTCTTTGTATGTGTTTAAACCAATATCGATGAAAATTTCGTTATCAGAAAAAAAAAATCTTTTATTTAAAATAAAACACTCATCATTTGTTTCACGTTCAAACTCGTCTAATAATTCAAAACATTCTTTGTCTATTTGATTAGCACTAAAAACACATTGATTTTCAGAAGACATCGTGCTAGTCAAGATTCTATGAAACAACTAATAATCCCTATAATATATTTGTCTCATCAAGCCAACTATTATGAGAATTATCAAAGCCAAGCCATTTTACATATACCATGTTGCCTCTTTTTTTTAGAACTTTTTCAACTAAATAAACATCTGGTTGTTTTGTTTTCTGCAGCTCATAAGAATAAAAAGCTCCTCTTATGGGTCTCTTATTTATATCTTCCAACAAGTATGTTACAGGATTGGTGTGATTAATTTTAATAATTTTAAATAATTCAGTAGTCCAATTCGGTGTGTAGCCTTTATCGAAAACATGTTTTTCTTTACTAATACGCACTTCATCTCCAATGTTAAGTTTGGATCCAGGAAATATTTTTATGTGATTATACACAGTATCCAATAATTTTCTTTCAATTGTTTCACTAACATCACATGGTCTCATTTTAATTACACTATGTTTTGATTCATTATAATTCTTCACAATAGTGGGTAAAATAGAAATCCATTTGTGTGTGCCATTTAAACTAAAATATTTATATAATCGTTCCTTTATGGTACGAATAGTGCGTTCGGCAATGGCCGCTTTCATTTGTGAATATGTTGAATAATGATTAATATTGTATTGTTGCAACAAACGTTGATAATAATGATTATAGAATTCTTTACCCTGATCGGTATGCAAATTTTTCGGAAAACGCTTAGAAGTGGATAATATTCTAGCAAATGCCGCTGTCACTTCTTCCCCTGTTTTTGATTTTAGTGGTTCAGTCCACACATATTTTGAAAAACAATCGATAACCAACAGAATATATTTAAATTGATTATTTTCTTTAGCATATGTATCCATTTGGGCAAGATCGGCTTGCCATAAATCATCCAGCCCTTTAATAAGCGTTCGTCTCCTAGGGAAATTTTTTCTTATCGATCTATGTAATTCATTAACCACTTGAATTTTTTCGATTGATGCCATTTTACGGCCACAATTTGATTAGCACTAATTCACTATTGAAGTACCTATTTAAGTTTTCTAATATCAAGTTTATTAACTTTATTATTATCAAGAATTGTAATTTGGCTTCCTATATTACTAACAATATTATTAATTTTATTAATTTCGCGTATATTGTTAGTTATATTTATTTGAACTTCATGCAATTTTGAAGCTATTTCCCTACGATCATCAATATGCTTGCTCTTAACATCTTCAATTGCTGTTACTAATTTTTGAATCTTTAGTTCAAGTGCTGTTGATAATTCTTCAATCTTTATTTCAAGTCCTCTATAAAGCAGATTCATTTTATCAGCAAAACCTACTGATTGTTCTCTATGTCTCTCAGACATAACTGCGACATCTTGTTGTACCAATTCATGATTGTCTTACATGACTCATCCACATATTTCTTATTAGAAACATCTTCATCTTGGGAGGGCAATTTAACATTACATATTTTTAAACCACCAATATCTAAGTCACCATTTAATGTAAAAGAAAACAATGACGAAGGAGAAGCAACAGGTTGATAATATTTATCAGCTGCACGTCCGAACTTGTCTATACTCATTTCTACTATAGGAAAACGATTAACTAAGAAGAGTTAATATACGATTTTCGCTTCTTTTAATTCTTCAATAATTGATGCAATTTCATTGGTGTGGGAGTTATTTCCAGCATATTTAGATGCAAATAATAATCGTAGTCTATCAACTAACTCATTAACATCATCCCAATAGACATATTCTACTGGTTTTGTATTATATGTCATATAATTATTATCATAGTTACCACCCTTTTTTGATAGTAATGGTCGTATGATATGTTTATATTTGAAGCTTTTTGCACCTATAATTCTACCTTCTGCAGAATAATTTTTTCGATAGAGATTGGTTTTGTCTATAATGTCTTCGAATGCATCAGTATCTTCATCATTAAAATTTTTAGATTTTTTATAAAATAACAACTCATAAAGCCCCTCAGTGCCTTCATAAGGGACACCGTCTACGATTATCCCACCCGTAATATTATCAAATTCTATTTCTTTACTACCTAAGCTCCATGTTCTAGTAGTAGCATTATATCTGGGGGCATGAGTGACGTCAATTTTCGAAGAATGTTGAAAATATTCTTCTATATATTTTTGTGAAACGTTGGGATAATCTTGTAAATTTATTACATTTTTAGCATTCGCCTCTATTATTTCACTATAATCATCGTCAGCTGTCATCATTGTATTATCACTATCAGTATCCGTTTCTTTTAACATAGTTTTTATTTCACTCTCATCTATAGGTTCCTGTTTATTTATTTTCATCACATTTGATTTCACCTCTGCTTTGATAGGTAATTTTACCGCTTTTTGATTATTTTCAATTTCTTTTAAATGGGTGGTGATAGGAGAAAAAATTCTATTTATTGTGGTATCTTCATTTGATCTCCCCAATTTTAATGCCATATATTTTTTTCGGACATCATTAGCTAATTTTATAATTTTCTGTTTACGTTCTGATTCAACCTTATTTAAAAGCTTCATCATAAACAAATGATTATTAATAGAACTATTCATTAACTTTTATATACTCATCGAACCCCATTCGATAACGTCCATTATTTAATTCAAATTCCTTAACAACAACCAATGGCTTAAATTTATTGGAATTCCAACATTGAGAACATAAGGTTTTAAATGTATTATATGATATATCTGGTGTAACATGTTCATCAAACACATGCTTTAAATTAACATCATCCTGTTTGAATAATACAATTACATTACAGTTATCTCTTATTAATTGTTTCGGGATTTTGGAATAAGTTTGACATAAGTATGCCACATCAATAGATTTATGCCGACCCATAGAAAAATATGCCCTAATTTTATCTTGCTTATCACAGGAAACATCATCAAATATAAATACAGAGTTTTCTTTAGCTTCATCAGGATCAGTGATTAATTCATTATCCTTATATGGAAAATATTCAATTTCCTTAACTTGCTGCAAAACATTTTCTAATAATTTATACTTTGGTTGATAAAGAGACTTTGAATATAAATATATATTAGCAAATTTCAGTCCATTAGGATTGAATAACAACGCTAAAAGTGAATTAGTTTTTCCACAACCACTAGGGCCGCAAAATATAGCGCGAAAACAATTTGGTAATAATTTACTATGTACACAGATTTTAGACGTGGAATCATCAAAATCTAAATTTTCAACATCGAGCTTAAGATCTTGTGATACTAAATGCATGATTCTAACTGAAAATTTAAAACATCCATTTATTATTTATATATAAAAGCTGCAAAGTTTTAATATGATTTAGTAATATGCAAACTGTTAAACACAAAGGTGCGGGTATTGTAAATTCGTTAATTAATAAATTACCTATTGAATTACATATTCCCGGCTATCAGTGGTGTGGACCTGGTACAAAAGTACAAAAACGATTAGCGCGAGGCGATCCTGGTATTAATCAATTAGACGCCGCCTGTAAGCAGCACGATCTTTTATATAGTTCAAGTTCATCATTGTCTGATAGACATAAAGCAGATAAAGAGTTAGAAAATAGTGCTTGGGAACGCGTTAAATCAAAAGATTCTAGTGTTGGTGAAAAAGCCGCGTCTTGGGTTGTTCTAAATACAATGAAAGTTAAAAGAAAAATGGGTATGGGACTGTCATTCAAGACACATGTTGTAAATCCTACATCGAAAAGTTTACGAAAATATGCAGTGAATAATAAAAGTTTACGAAAATCTTCATTAGCTGGATTAAAAGCTGCTCGAATGGCTATTAAAAAAGCAGGTGGTAGAAAAAAGATACGACTACCTCGTATTATTCCATTTGAACATAAATCTGGCGGATTTTTACCACTATTGCCAATTCTATCTGCTTTAGGAGCAATGGGAGCTCTAGCTGGTGGAGCATCTACTGTTGTTAAAAATGTAATGGATATCAAAAGGAAAATAAATGATGGCAACAATGCTTCAAAGATTGAAATTGGCAAGAAAGGTTCGGGATTGTATCTTCGAAAAAATTCCAAAGGTTATGGTTTATTTTTAAAAAAGCCCGAAAATTCGAGACGCTGAATTTACCTAATAGAGCTCTGTATGACTATGAAATAATAAACTGTGCAAATAAATTGAAACTACCATATTTTAGAGGTGTATTTATGCGTGATCAGCTACCCAATCATATACATCGTAATGAAAGTGCTATTGTTAATTTAGATTTGAATGTCAATGCAGGTACTCATTGGGTGGCATATAAAAAACGAGGAAGTGCAATCAATTATTTCGATAGTTTCGGTAATTTAAAACCACCAGTAGAACTAGTAAATTATTTTGGTCCATCAACTAATATAATCTACAATAAAAAGCAATATCAAAGATTCAATTCTAGTAATTGTGGTCATTTATGTATTGAATTTCTATATAATACCAAGTTGTAATTAAGTTGATTATTAGTTATGTCTATAATATTAACGCTGAAGGATCGCAAGTCTACACTCTCCATAGATTTTCCTATCCCCATACAATTGGATGCAAATTATCAATACGGATTAGCACTCATTGGTTTCTTTTCCTACAATACTATACCCAACGTAGAAGAAAATACAGAATTTTACTATATAGATAAAAGCAAACAGTTGAATTCAATTCATCTGCCTGGTGGTGTATACGAAATTACAGATATTAATAATTTTTTAAAGAAGAAGTTGCTAAATTTCAATTTGAATGGTAATGAAAAAGAGGAAGATATATTTTTCCTAAGACCAAACAATAATACTTTGAAGTGTGAAATTTTTCATCGTGATTTTGATATAGATTTCACTTATAACAATTCGTTGGCAAAACTCCTAGGATTCTCACGAAAGGTATTACCAGCAGGAATAGTTCATTCATCTGATCGTCCTGTAAACATTGTTAAAGTTCGAACAATTCACGTGGATAGTAACATAACAAGTGGGGCATATTACAACGGGATACCATCTCATACATTATATGAATTTCCTGTTACATCTAACCCAGGGTATTCTATAGACGAAATTCCACGAAACTTAATTTATTTGCCAATAATCAGAAAAGAGATTTCTAACATTTCATTGAAAATAGTAGATCAAGATTTTAATCTGGTGAATTTTCGAGGCGAAGAAATTATCATCCGATTGGAATTGAAAAAAGATGGTTTTAATAATTAAATCGTATAAAAGACATATCCACCCCTCACCATGCTCAGTTAGAAAAAGTTGTTCAAGAAGAAAGTTGGGGGGTAAATTATCACCATTAAACGTCAATTTTCTCAAAACAATTGGATATGTCGTACGATCAAATTTTAAACCTGTATAAGCCGGTGATTACCGATACCTCCATAATTAATATGGAATATCGAACATATTTGCCCTATGTTAAATCATTTGATAATAATGATGTAATCGAAATAACCGTAAATAGAAATGATGTTTGGCTGTTAATGAGCGAGGCTGCATTAGTCATTAAAGGAACACTGAAAAAGACAAGAGGAGAAGGCGATGGTTGTTTACTTAATAATGCAGGAGCCTTTTTGTTTGATTCAGTAACATATGAATTGAATGGAGTTGAAGTGGAGCATGTAAAAGATCCGGGGATTGTGAGCCTTATTCGTGGCTATTTATGTTATACTGAAGATGATACTAAACATTTAACAATGGCCAGTTGGTACTATCCAAATCAAAACCCGACATGTGCTAACAAAGAATTCTTTATGCGAATACCTTTAGCTCACTTATTCGGTGTTTTTAGTGATTATAAGACAATGATGTGTGGAAAACACACATTGCGACTAGTAAGGTCTCGAACAGATAACAATGCTCTATTGAATCCTAATAGTGAAACAATAACTGAAATTAAAATTGATAGTATTGAGTTGAAAGTGAGCCATGTAATGCCAAATGATAATATTAAAATGGAATTATTAAAGTCAATTAAACATGATCGGCCAATCTTGATTCCATTTAGGAAATGGGAATATCACGAATTACCAGCTCTTAATACAGGGTCGACAAAAGAAATTTGGAGTGTGAAAACTACTACAAATGTAGAGTGTCCTCGTTATGCTATTATTGGTTTTCATAATAACCGAAAAGATATAGCAACTGCTGATTCTACATTATTTGATCATATGAACATATCAAATATCCGATTGTCTTTAAATGGAGATTATTATCCATATGAACGAATGAATTTAGATTTTACATCAGATAATTATACAAATGTATATTATAATTATACAGAGTTTTATAGGAGTTACATGGCTCAATCTCTATTAGAACGCAAACAGGTTCTATTAAGTTATGATAAATTTAAAACACACGCGCTCTTTGTTATTGATTGTTCTAAAAGAGATGAAAGTATAAAATCTTCAACAGTTGACGTTAAGATTGAGATTGATACACATCAAGCTTTTCCTGAAAATACAAAAGCATACTGCATCATTATTCACGATTGTATTATCGAGTATTTGCCTCTCAGTGAAATTGTTCGAAAAATTAATTAAAATGAAAATTGCAATTGTTGATATGCAAGGTTTTGTATTAAATAGTAGTGAACACGAACGGAAGTTTCATGTTAAAGAGATCACTATTATGCATGATTCACAATATAATCATTATGTATTTCAAGAACCAAAACCATATTCGGCATTATCTATTCCCGAAAAGAAAGATGTAAATTATGCAATTTATAACATTCATGGGCTTCCATACCAATCAGGATACATTAGCTACGATCATATACATTTAATAAGAAAAAAATTATATGGATTTGATATTGTGTATGTTAAAGGACACCAGAAGAAGGATTTTCTACTAAATTTATTTGAAGATTTGGATGCTAGCAAACAATCGTTACCGAAAATTGTAAACATTGAAAGTTTAAGTAGTTGGCATTCACCACCTAAATTTAATATTGATGTACCGAAATGTATGGAACATTTAAATGATAAGTTTTATATGTGTAGTTTAAGAAACTGTTTTGTACTTAGTAATTGGATTTATAATTGTTTACCACAATAAATATATATATATGCTAGTTAATTGTTTCTATAAATTAGTTCACCTCACAATGTTGGGAATTCCTTTCCTAATATTAGTCACCATTTTTAATAATGTGCTCTATATGAGTCATCCAAAAAATGTGCAAGAAGTTTATATTTGTTTCACCCCTACAAATGATCATTGGCCTTCCAATTGGAATAAGATGAACAAAGTTACCGAATCAGTTCTATCTACATCTATTCCGAAAGATTCAACAACATATAAAATTAGAATTATTGACCATAAGGCTGTGTTTAAAGATAGTGAGTGGCAGAATTTAAACAGGTTCCCCACCCCTATCTTCATTTCCACATTGACAGCAGAAAAACTTGATTCAGTCTTAGCAATACTTTATTGTGTTGCACTACTATCTGTCTCATTATTCTTAAAGTGTGTTGTTAAGTTGATTAGAAAATTAAAAGCATGGTGAAACTTGAGCAGGTGTTAGAATTGAAGAAAATTATTAACCACGAAATGGATTCAAATAATGAATATATTACAAAATTAATAAAATATAAGATGGAATTGCCTAAAAATATGTTATTGCTATTATTGAAGCCATGCTGGGGACACTCTACAACAGCTGAAGGTGACGTCATCGATGGACCGTTGTACAATCACAGCATTAATTGCAGTATATGTTTAGAATTTATATTAAAATCATACACTTCATGAATAAAAACATATATTTTTAACAATTGTATTTTTTTTTTTTTTTTTTTTTTTTTTTACATATAATAAAGTTATATACAACAATACTTATTCTACTACCTATGAATTATATTCAAATATTTGCAAATTCTTTGGGTATTTTATAGTGGCCCCAAGGAAGCGTGTCGGTACTGTTAGGTAATAAATATCTTTTATCATCAAAGGAATTAAGGGCCAACTTGACTTCCTCTATACTAAATATGTTATGATTATATGAACGGATAGACCGTTGGGCAACAATTTTATCCTTTCCTAACATTAAACAATCATAATAATCATTAAAAGTTATTTCATTTTTTACAACATTATTTCTTATACCCTTAATTTTCTTTAAACACTTATTATCTAGCTTATATGTATACATTTTTGACCTTAAACCTATAAAATGGGTTATAATATGCCCACATGCTTCATCTTTCATTAATCCTAGTACTTTTTTGTTCAATTGGGGTATGTTATACTTATTATTTAACGGATAATCGCTAGTATCAAATTTGCTAATATGCTTTTTAATAATTTCGCTATAAACATCATCACACATTATTTCATAAATAAAACTATCAGTATCTGTATACATCAATTTGCATTGATTTAATGGTATATGTTTCAATATAAATTGGTAATGGAAGTCATACATTACGGTCTTTGAAATATCTAAAATGGCCATGCCCACATATACCGGTTTGTTAAATATAATTTGAGCTTTATTTAATTCTACAGCAACTAAATTATCGTCAAAAATTTTACGGCTATGGAATAATGGACTTGAAATTAAATTTTTTGCTCCATATCGCCCGCCCCATTTATTCACTAATTTAATATTTCTATGGTTTCTTATGTTTTCCATCGTTTTTCCCAAAACTGCGTTATTCATCAATTTGAATAAACTTTTATCAAAATCTGATTGAGCATTGGTTCGTAACATTGTATTTAAATCAATATAAGATTTCAACCATGGAGACTGTTTGAACTTCAATATTTTATGAATTTTAGTTAGAATTAAACCGTTATTTAATGCTTGTTTTAAATTCCTATAATGAATAACATAATTTTTTTTATCTTTTACTGTATTTAACAATTTAGACAGTTTTGAATTTGGAGGTTTCTCGTGATCAGCACAAAAAGGAAAATCTTTATGTTCATCATGTAGACAAGATGGATACTCTAAATCAACTTCTAGAATATATCCTTCGTCTGCATCATCTCTTAATTGGCTAATGTTGAAATCATTAATATTATTGACCCAAACAAAATTATCGTATGGTAAGTACTGACACATAGCCCAACCATATAAATTATTAACGTCAAAATATAATAAATATTTCGATAGTTTAGAAGAATCATAATTAGTCATATATTTATTGTTGGCTTCGGAATAACGATTGGAGCACATAGAAATTCCTCCCCTTAACCCCTTTTCTATGAATAATAATTGATTAATATCTTTAATAAGTTTAAGTCTACATTTAGTAATTCTAAGCATGCAATCCCAAGCATATCCTGGTAAAGTATAGTACCATGCTGGATCTAATTTGTAAATATTCTGACACCTATTTCTAAAGTTTTCAAAAACATCTGCCAACAGAATTACATCAGTTTTTAAATATAAATCACTATACTCTCCTAAATTTAGCATATTAAATTTATTCCAAACATTTAGAGCATGTTCATATTCATCTTCATTAATATTTTGATCGTTTAATTTATTATAGAATAATTCTCTTTTTGGTAATTCGTCATCATTTAATTTATCTAAATTATCAACATAATCATAGGGAAAAACACCTTTACGTGTAAGCAGGTGAAATTTTTCATTATCTAAATAATTAAATTCCTGCTTAAGATTTGTTAGATCATTTATATTTAAAGTAGATGCTAATTCTGCTAACGATGTACCCAAAAACCTAAATGAATCTATGAACCTATATTTAATACTATTTTCTGTATAATATTGAGTAAATGATATATATTTCTCTTTATTAATGGGTAATAAGCTAACTCTATTGTTTTTACATAATTCTTTAATTAAAAAATGTCCATCGTAATTAGAGAGATTATGGCAAACTATTGGAATAACAAATAACTTTTTAAAATTTAAATTACAATTAGAGTGAGCGAATCCTGTAAATTCACCATTAAAAAGATTATGATCTGCTACAATTACATCATCAATCACAAATAGTTTCTCACAAATATGACATGCTATAGCTGTATTTTTATCAACTTCGGGAGTCGTAAGTATCACAGTTTTTAACTTTTCCTCAAGATTGAATGCTAATATTTCCAATTGATTTGAAAACCATTCTACACAGTTCTCTCCGCGATATGATTTATAGAATGAAATTGAATTATCATATGCACATTTAAAATAAAAACCTACACTAAAAGCTTTATGTTGTTGATAGAAATTTTTATTATGTACTTTTTCTAGAACACATTCGAAATCCAAATAAATTATAAAGGGCGATTTTTGTTTATACGTAAAACTTTTAAATTCAACATAATCATACTTTGGGAAAGTTATCTTACAAAATTTTTTCTGTTCACATAACTCTAAATGATCATTTAATTTATTCTCATCATTAAAATAATTCAAGCAGCGATCGCATACAAAAATGGCATGTTGTTTATTATTTATTTGTTTCGAGATAAGCCTAGAAAGATTTGTTATAAGAGAGTAGTGATATGAAATTTCCTCAAATTTATTACTCTCTGCAGGTAGTGGATCATAATCGTTTATATTTGGATAATATGTGTCTTGTATTAATAATAAATTTATATGTTTACTTAATTTCGAGTCCGTTATTCGACATGGTACTACTGAAAAATGCTTACCTTTCTTATTTTCAATAAGTTCAAGTATATAAACATTAACAGAAATATTGTTTAATCTTTCAAATTTTGGAATTTGGTCTATGGTAATAGGTAAAGTTAAGCCTTCGGTTATTAATACATTATTGTAATGAGGATAAGATGATACTCTATCTGAATTATGAGTAGGATAAAGAGCTGCGATGACGCTCCAATAAAAACAAGCATTATCGAAATTCTTAATGTTTATGCAAGCGCGTTTAACACGAATTTCATCCGGTAGTTTAATAAAAGATGAAGCACCGTTTCCAAATGTATGCTTATTAATATTTATTTCCAAACTAATTAACTTATGTAATGCCCAACCACTATCGCGCTCTTGGAATTCACTCATTGCTGTTAATACTTTTTCCACAACATTTGTTTGGAACCAGTCTGATAGATTGCTTCCAATGTCAATAATTATGTTTTTGGTAATAAAATATTTATATTCAAACGTATCTAGATTGTTCTTCTTAATAATATATTCACCGCAAAAACAAGTGTTTATTTTTATTGTTTTAATAGATTTAAATATATTAAGAATTCTACGTTTGACTAATTGGAAAGCGTCTTTAAAAAATTCTAAAATGTCTATATGTTTTAAATTATAAATAATCCCAGTTCTAATGCGACTATTAAATGCAGCGTTAATATTTTCCCACCTAACCCTATCACTACGTTTTACTCCATTGTCACCCCCGCCAATATGTATGTTATTAGTTTGTAATAGAATTCGCAATCGTTTTAAATGAGTGATATTGGTTAAAATCTTTCTGTATTTACCAGTTGATAGTTGTCCTTCTTTTGATATTTTCGTTAACTGTCGGATGCTTGTATTAATTTTTTTAATCCAATTTTTCTTTTCTCTGGAATTTTGTAATAGTTTTGTGGCTTCGGTAACAATTCGGATAACTTCATGGCTTAGGTCAATTGCACAATCCATTACTGGAAAAATAAATATTTCATTGCAAAACCAATATTAAATCCAAAATGTTAATATTTACCTGTAGCCTATTAGAATTATCAAACCAAATTATTTAAACACTCGATATGTATTGTTTAAACTTCAATATTTTATGTAGTTGTTGAAGATGAAACTGTATTTGACAAATAGCTCACATGAGCCCATATTTATATTGGAAAAAAAGAAATGATAATCGTCTTAGAGGGTGGCTTTTCAACCTTCTCAATCTCATGTGTAGATAACCACAAATTTTACTAGATAATTCTTAATAGCATTCAAATGATATTATTGTTAAGAGCACATTCTTCATCGTCTATGTACTTAGTTGGTTTCTCAAGATAGCAGAAATCTGCCCTATTGAAGATTAGATTATTTTTATATTCAGGGTAGCTTATCAACCTGCCAATTAAAAATCACTTAACTTTTTGGCTTTTCAAATAACGTCAGACCGTCTGGCCTCGATGGTTTTTACATCTGTCTGCAGTAGAGGGTGGCTTTTCGACCTTCTCAATCTCATGTGTAGATAACCACAAATTTTACTAGATAATTCTTAATAGCATTCAAATGATATTATTGTTAAGAGCACATTCTTCATCGTCTATGACAAGAAATGATAATCGTCATAGAGGGTAGCTTATCAACCTGCCAATTAAAAATCACTTAACTTTTTGGCTTTTCAAATAACGTCAGACCGTCTGGCCTCGATGGTTTTTACATCTGCATGCAGCCTTTTTTCTTTAAAGTAATTAAGCGACTCTCATTAAATGGACAAAATGGCGTTAAAATTAACTGGACAATAACCATGGTGACGCTAATGGACGCCGGACGACCCACCATTCGCCCGACCAATCAAATCCAACGGTGCCATATTGAATCACCCCTTTTCCCACCCATCCAATTAAATCCAACGACGCCATATTGAATTACCTTTTTCCCCACCCATCCAACGACGTCATATTGAATTACCCCTTTCCCCACCCATCCAATGAAATCCAACGACGCCATTACCCCTTTCCCTTAGTACCCTCCCCTCTGACGCCATATTGAATTACCCCCCACCCCTTAAACTTGTACACACCCCTTTGATTGACACCATATTGAAAAACCACCCCCTTACCCCTGAATTTACAATCCCCCCTCTAGAGTCTAAGTTGAGGGAGAATCGGCCTTGTTTAACTACTATAGTACGTATAGGAATTTGAATTTACTACATTCACTTAAAAAAAAAAGAAAAACCGTTCTTGCTTCGCAAAGAGAGAAAGAAAATATTTATTGAGCAACAACCAAACTATAATTCTGCGATTATTTGACATTATTTTTGATACTATTAGACCTTCTTTAGTGTCATTCATAAAAGCACTGAAACTAGTCTCTAGTTTACTAGTACATGCGTTATTTTCTAATAAATGGTTTCATACTATAACAGTGTCACATCAGGGTAATCTCCGATCCGAGTTTTCGAACCTCAAGAAATGCTTCGTTATATTTAACTTATTTTCCATGTCTATTGATTATAAAAACTTTTTCTAATCGATACATATTGACTTCATCTGAATTTTCCCCTTTTTGTGAACGTGAAATTCTTTTTCTATAGTTTTTCCAGTTAGCTTTCTTTGGATTATTAAAAGTCAATAGTTGATTAAAGGGAGAGCTTTTTTTCTATATGTTATAAAAGTTACTGGGAACCTTAGCTCTATCTATAGTATATATTGCATATGTACCTGAATCGCCCCAAGGGATAGCCCTTTTTCTTTTTATTCATTTTATGTTGGTTTGATGTATTTCTACTTTCAGGATATTCTAACTATATCTATTTATACAAATATCTATAGTGTTCGAAGGTATTACAAAAATCAAATTTCAATGGACTAAAGAAAAATACAGTTAATTAAACCAATTAGCTTTTTTTCCTTCTAAAAATAGTATACTTGAATACAAGTGTGAAAAACCGCTTGTTTTTTGAGTGTTTTATTAGTGAGCACCAACAATCGGTTTTCACACGCGTATTCAACGCTGTTTTTTCGTAATGAGGCTATTTTAATCAACAAATACTTAATTTTAAATATTGCTTTAGTCTCTCATTTAATCCAGAGATTGTTTTGTTTTTGTTGAAAGTAGATTTTATGGAATTAAGTGAGATTAGAAGATGGATTTTACTATAAACTAACAATTAAAACTACGAAATTACGTTATTATAAGTCACTAAATTGGGAGCGAAAAACTTCTACTTTTCGGAACTCAAATTGATTATAATAGGTGCCGAAAAGTACACTTTTCGGCACCGAATTAGAAAAAAGTAATTTCACAGGTATAATGAGAAAAAGTGAGTTCACATTTCATATCTTGTATGATAATAAAATAACTATATCTAATATCTTTTAAATTCATTTTTGTAAAGTGGAAGAAAATTCGAAGAATTTCTTCTATTCGTTCTCCTGTCTCGCTGCTGGACGAACACATTAATTAAATATCCATTTGGAAGTTTTCTACCTATGACTCTTATAGGTATATCTATAGAACGCGAAGGGAATTTTGGAAAATTGGATTTCTGTAGCTATAATGGTATTTTTTCCTTTTTTTAGTACTTTCTTTAGTAAGAAATGAGAAAGGTAGCGAGGCAATAGCCTTTTTCAACATTTTCTTTTCGTAATATGTTCGTGTTGAAATTAAATTCTTTCTTAGTACAGTTAAAAGAAATCTGTTCAAATGTTGGCAAACTAGAATGAATAAATAGTTAAAGAAACGTATTGAATCAGACCATTTTGTCCTATTTAAAGAATTTTAATTCGAACCAAATTAGAAATATTATGACGTAAGATTTAATGTAATTGATCGAGAGTGGAGCTATGTGATGAAAAATATTATTTATACAATAAATAGAAGACTTACTTGTGTTGTATAACACAAATCTGTTGTCTGACAACACACATAAACAATCAGATCAATAATCTGTTTGTTTATTACAAGTTTATTAATAGTAGAATAGTTTCCCACTATTAGTATACTGAATTACTGCTAATTATACTAAGTAGTTTTTGTCTTAATTTAGTACTAAACTGTAGTCAGTTTATTTATATTAAATAACTGTAGACTACTATTAATTGGTTACAAAGTACACTCGTTGGAGTAGATAGCCACTTCATATTTATGCTGTTCTGTCTGTTATAGTGGTTTAACAACTCGAATGAAAAAATACAAAAGGTATGAAAAATCTATTGTTAAAATTTAATTTTCCAAACTTTCTATTCACTTACTCATGCTCACGATATTCGAGCGAGGATGGTATATTTTGTTAATATTTTCTATACAGTTAACGTATAAAAATAAAAATCAAAAATGCTATCTAATTCTATTCTTTTTAGGTACAAAATCAACAAGTAGGTATTAAAAATCAGGATGGAATACTGAAAAAAAATTGAAGTAGGTACCTATCTATTTAAAGTTTCAAGACTATTTTCTCATTTTGCATTAGTTCGTTTTATTATTGTTCATGTAATAACCATATATTTGGCCCAGTACAAAAACAGTACAGTGACGGTTATTTAGTGCACCTGGAACAAGGCTAATATTAAATTAAACGGTACTGATTCTGCGATTTCTTCTTATTTAACGTGGTATATTAACACATAATCAATACTGTTCAGAAAATGCAACATCGTTCACTTGGAACAAAACTATTATACATGTTAACGTATGTAGAAGTGATTAATTATTTATTATTATTTAGCATAATTTAATTCTAGCACTTTTACTCAAAATGAAAGTAGAAAAAAATTGAATCAATCTAAATAAAAAAAGAACAAAAGCTAAAAACAGGCTAGGAAAATTTATTTGACACAACACACCATGCAATAAAAAAAAAGTTATGATGAACGGTGTCAGAAGTAATACATAAAATAAAGTTTTTATTAATGATGGAAATTTTAATATGGTAATATTACCTATTCTCTCTCTTTTTTTTTTCAATTTTATAAAACAAAATTGTTTCTAATATTTTGAATAGAAAGCGAAAATTTTATAAATTTATGAATTATGAAAAATATGGAAGATAAATTTTGAATGAGTAAATATAATGCACGCTACTTAAATGGAAATTTTAAAAAAGAAAATAAAATTTATGACATAATGAAATAGGTAGGTTCAAGTAAATTTCTATTTTAATTCGTAATTTTCTCGACGAGAAGAAAATAAAATATTTTTTTCCATTCAATTAATTGCAACGGTAATAATTTTGCATTTAAGATACGGGGTTGTAGAACTTTTAAGATTTGTAGGAGGAAATTATTATAAATGAAGAGTTTAAGTAAGTAAAATTTACAGCAAGTTCAGTTGCATGTGTTATTTAGATAATTAATTTGTAATATCTGTACATGAAAGTTACTTACATTCATTTTGAAAGTTTCAAGCATTAACATAATAACCTTTGAAAGTTACTTACATTTGAGGTTCTGTATGTATCATTTTTATGTGTCATGTCTAATTGTAATAATTTTACAGACAGTAAAATAAATAACCTGGCAGTTTTATGCATGGATGCTAAACTTAAAGAAAAAACCCATATATCTCATTCTTTGTTCTTCTTACTTGTACGTACGAGGTGGTCTAGACATGGTAGCCGTAAGATAAATTTGAGTTTTATCTGACAACTTAAAAACAAATCTTCACATAGAAATTAAGCAGAAATTATCTTTGTCACACTTAATTCTTTCAACTTAATGAGCATAGTTAAAGCTTCCAATTAGAAGCATGTCACTTCTATAGAAATAACTGTTCTAATAATTTTCTTTAATATTAATAATTACTTAATAACTATAATTCCACTTGGCTAAGTTTCAGATTTTATTTCTATTTCATAATATCTACACATTTCTACCAAAAAATTCTCAATTTTTCAGATCATTAAAATTCATTTATCATGATTTTGAACTCAAATAAAACTTGTAAAATGCGATAACGAAAGGAAATTTTTAAGCAGATTTTATACCAAACAATAGCAAATAGATTTCAAATTTCATAATAAAATATTGTACTATACTACTATTATACTATATATACGTATAATAGCACTTTTCGTTGCTGCTGTGAAAATTTCAATATAAATCCAGGATTAAAACTTATAGTATCAGTCAATAGATTTTTCATATTGGTGCTGTTTTGTTGGAAACATTTTCCAACGGTCGCTTAATGCTTTTTGTTTGCCATAATAATAATAAATTCACGGGTTTAAAATTGTAAATCTTTTGGAATGTAGGTAACCTACGTTTTGATATATTTAATTAGAATATTGTTCGATACAGAATATATCTTGGAAAATTATGTGTTCAATCATTATCTTCAATTTTATGTATATGTTTTAATATAAAAAAGAAACAAATACATACTATATACTCGTGTACATGGTATTTATTAAATTTTTGGTTATCGTTAATCTCCTCCTTATTTACAACTAGTATATTTTTTTTTTTATCTTATTACATTGCCACAATGTCTACTGAAAATTGAAAGTATTATAATTTACAAACAAACAGCTAATACCTATTTGAAATGTACATATTTTTGGTGTATAGAACTTTCTCATTTAAATAAAACGATAATTCCCAATTCTTTGACTAGGTCTGCTATTGTAATTGTAATAAGTACCTACATTTACATGGAAGGTATTTATAGCTATAGCATATTCTACCTGTACATACATTTTAAGCACCTACCTTTAATATAAACATTAAAGGAGTTATTTATTTCATGAATGAAAGAGAGAAACAGAAAGAAATAGAGCAAAATTTTTGAAGTTTTCAAATGGTTTTATGAATTCAAAAGGGGTAAAAGAAGACATATTTTCCAGACTTATTTTGTATATTATTTCCAATGTAATGAAAAAGTAAAGTTAGTCTTTCAAAGAGTTTTTTTTGGGAAATTTAAAATAAAATTCAAAGAATTTCGCAGGCAATAGCAAACTTTGCACATTTTATTAAAATGGCTATGCTGTTTAAACAACTGCCCCTAAAAGTAATGTACAAATTTCGAACTAATAAAATATTTATTTCATCGTGTAGATATTCTGTAGGCTACTTTGGATAGATTTAAATTAGTTAGTTTAGTGCTAAGCGAGGTTAACTCTGTTGCACCTCGTTTTACGGCCATTTCTACCAGTTAGATTAGGTGAAGTTTAAAGCTTCGTGTCCATTGGCCAGTAACTTGCGATAGTTCTTGCTGCAAGTACTTGCTAGACCGTTTACACTGTTTTTGTTCTATTTGCAAATTTGCTCTAGCAAGTCACTCTAACAAGTCTTTCTTGCGCCTGCATCGGTTTCGACGTTTACACTACTCTACGCTGCTTTTTGAAGTTACATGAAATCATTTCGGTTTTTTTTTCATATGAATATAGCGATAGTGTATAATGTCAGTTTTGTGATTGAAATTAATTTATTATTCAATTCTTGAAGTAAGTTTCTTTTATTATTAAATTATCCATGAATTATAATAATTATTTTCAGTAATATATTGTCTTTATTAATGTAAAAACGAGTCGCGAATATACTTGTACAGCATTAGATATGATTCAAATATTATTATTTGCTGCAAATGTCTGCATACAAATCCGTTGGTGCTGCAGTTGCTATTATTATCCTATTAAATAAAAAAATTAAAAATGGAAAATTTGAGTGAGGTTTTAGATCGAACATAATTCTTTTTTCATATCTCCAAAAAACAGAAGCCTTCTAGACTTTTTCTAAAAATCTCTATAAGACAAAATATTTAATCAAAGCATATATTTTTATTTTTGTTTCTAATTTTATTTTATTTCATATTATAATTTTTATTTAATTTATATTAATATGTAAAATAATAAAGATTATTTATGTATACTATTAATATATTATTTTATACTTATTATTTATACCAAATTTACTTTTTTATTTAATTTAATTAAGAACTATAAATAGTCCATTTATTTCATTTTCAAAATTAATAGCTCAAAATAACCAACCCAACTTGTAGCAAAAATGTCGGGCATGTTCCGAGAGCGGCAAGTACCGTCGGCAAGCTTGAGAGCTAACGTGTACACAATAGCTAGCGCCCTCAGAGACTTACTCTAGCAAGTTTTACTTGCCAGTGGACACGACGCTTAAGATAAGTTACACTTTTTGATCCGTCTAAATTACACTGTAGTTGTAGAAATTCATTTGCACCTTAGCTTAAGTTTCGTTTAATCTAGTTTGGTTTAATCTCGTTTAATAACTGGTGCAAATGGCGGTTAAACCATTCCGTTTAGTCATCAGAGTAAAACGCTAAGATCGTGGACCGCTCTATCTACTCTGTGCCCACCCGTCGATTTGATCATTATAAATAAAATACAATGCTTATTAATTTTTAATATTTATTTAAGTTATTATATATTGCATTAAAATGCGATACGCTTTAGATAATTTTAATACCGTTAATTAGGCACCCATCGTTCAAACATAACAAAAATCTTTATGCAGAAAGTCTAGTGTAGAACCGTAATAAAACTGTTAGAAATTACTATTGTTTTTAATGAGTAGTCTGCAAGTGGTAGTGGGGTGATAACACCTTTCTGAATTCGAAACTAAAATACTACAACAGAAACATTCTGCTCCAGTATTTATTCTTTAATTTGGTATCTTGTTTCTTCTAAAACATATTTTTTTTTTACTATCGTAATTTCTTTGCTTAATACAATATTATTTTAATACATACATTTTATAGATCTTTTTTCTTGTTGTTTATTATTTCTATGATGTTCGTTTATTTTTAATGAAGCAAGGAAAAAAAATGTAAAACAAAAAGTATTTAATAAAGAATGAGATATCTTATTTTCATTGTTCCAATAATAGAGATACTAAAATAAGCAAACAAAAAGATGGATACATGTTAGAAAACTTTCGGGCACTTTGTGGTAAATTTCGGCAAATGTTCATTTCTTTCATTTTTTGTTTTATTTGTTTTAATAATTCACACATATACATATATTCTGGTGGGCATATTATGATATTATTTTTAAGATGTTTAAATCTCTTTTTTATATTTGATCGCTAAAACAACACATAAAAATAGATTATAAACTCCAAGACACTTGGTTTGATTCAACCATTCTAATCATAATGGTGTGGGTAATGGGGATTGTAGAGTAAATTTCGTGAAGAAATTACTAGCTAGTGCTAATGAAATGAAATCTAGGGAAATAGTGTCAAATGCACTCTAGTTAATTTACTCGGTATTCACTCGTGACTTTGATCTTACTTAAATGCCACTAGCATTGGCAGCACTGGAACGTGCTGCTGTTCCACGTAAATATTTCTACTGTATATTCCAGCATATAAGCACCAGGTTGTTATTTCGACTTACCGTAATGATTTATGTTTTTCGTCGTATCGAATTCAGTGTGTCAAAGTCGTCAAAACCAAATATCTTTACAAAAAATTTCAAATAATGCTTATAACATATCCATTAATTGATTTAAAACGAGCTAATTTAATTTTCTATATTTAATAGAGACCAAACTGTAGTATCTATACTTTAATTTAACTTTTATTTATTAAAAGCGTCAGTTTTGATTCCACAATTCGTACACATACATACATATGTAGATGTTACTCGTATTTTATTCAGAAACTAATTTATTTTCATGAAGAAAAATTATTAATTTTTCATACTCATACGTATGTTTCTATTCTATGTATGTATGCTCTTGATTTATTAGGTGTTTGCATACGTTAAAAAAAAAGTGATGATGTTGTTCGCTACAGCAGAATGGTCAGAGACTTTGGAAAAATTGCATGTTTTGAGAAACTTTTAAAAAATTTATGAATCCAATCAAAATGGCTGCTAGTTTTCGGTAGTTTAAAAAATCTAGATATAAGAGGAAAAATTTACATTTCCCAAAGAAAATCATACATAATAAAGCGCAAATAGACTGTTAAGCTAAAACTTAACGAAAAACTCTTTTGTTAAATTCTTTTGTTGATTGGATACTGTTTACTGTTAACATCATATTAAAATTAAACAACTGTCAAATCCATGGAATGTTAGTTACTATTTTACTAACTTACTATTGATGCTTTTACATAAAATGTCCTTCTCTAATATTAGTAGTGCCCATTCTTAGCATTTTTGTGGAACTAGAGAGGGAAAAGATTTAATATTCATTACATTAAAAATTTTATTATGTTTTTATTATGTAATTTACAATTTTTTATGTACATATTGTTTTACAACGATCTTGCAATGTTGCCTTGACTTCTAATCGAATCTGAACATATCTAAAATTTAATAGAATTCTATAATTGAATACGTGACCTGATGCTGCAAAAAAATCAGCACAAACTTAGGTACTAAAAAAAAGAAGGAAAAAGAAAATTTAATTGATCCAATTAATTCGATTCTCTGCTAATCATGAAAATTCCATTAAAACCATTTTGAAAGTTAAATAATGAAAAACTACTTTTTAGTCATTAACGCATTTCCATTTTTTTAAAAATCTTTTCTCTCTTCTTTGTACCAGTCTCATTCAGGAATAATTCTTTCAGCAAATTTTTATTTTTATTTTTTCAATTTTCTTCTTTTGCTGTTCTATCTTCAAAATTCTATCTAAAAGTTATTAATATATGAATGAAATAAAACGAGAGAAGATGGGGAAGAAATAAAAATTTGAAAATCTCTCATGTTATATGCATCTATGTGTATATATTTATCTTATATACGAATTTATCTAATTAAATACAAGGCATCGTTATAAAAATCTTGAAAATTTTTCAACAACTTTTTCAAGTGGGGAAATATTTTTATTACCATTGTTGTATAACTACCCACCTACCTACCTAATCAGCTATTTAGTTGCCAAAATGTTTGCCAATAACTTTCGTATAAGTACATTTGCTTTTTGGATAAAATTTTGATTAGTTTATTTTTCCTCATTCACTTCATATTGAGGGGTAAAACTTTTCTTATCTTATTTTTTTTGTTCCATGAAAAAGTTTTTTTGAGAAATTTGTTTCTCTGCTTTTTTTGTGCTTTAAATGAAAATATAGCAATTTTTTCTTCAAATTTGATAGATTTTACTTTCACATTGGAAATGTGTATGAGAAACTTTGATAAGTATTGTTTATTTTGATAAAATTAAAACAAAATTGAATTTTCAAATTTGATAAAGAGATAGTTATGGGCTGTATTTGGAGTATTTCCAATATAATATGGAGTATATTTCTTCTCTTATATATTCCCTAAATATATCTATAAGATAGTTACTTATGAATATGTAGCGTGTGGTGAAAACGCATGTCGGGTCGTCCTGGGTCGGCGTATCGAGAACACATCTGCCTACCTTTCATAGAAATTGTTAAATTTAATATTTATATTGATATATAAACCAAGTTTAGACGATCCGCTAAACAGCTAATATAAATAGTCAGTGTACAACGATTTTTGGTTCATATTGTTTTGTAATTATTTGTATCTGTAACAAAACATTTGTAATTTAATGAGGATACCTCTACACCTCATTAAATTTTTGAACATAATCAGGGAAACTGAAATTTCTGTATCCACTATTTCTGTTTATTTATGTTCAAAATTTAGTTTAATGAACTATTATTTCCAACATACTTCTTCCATTATACTATCAACAATATGGCATTCTACGTATACATAAATACATTATTATTTGAAAAGCTCTAGGTATCTGAACTTTTGAATAATTTACCTTTTAGGAAATACAAAAGCCAATATTAGGTTAAATTACTAAATTTCGTAACCCCACTTTTATTAAATTATTCAAGAATAGATAGAGTTCTGTGTTGCAAAAAAAAAACTCTATATCACGTATGCTTACGTGATTGCACGTGTGTGAGTACTTTATCCACCTTCTCATGATGAAAATATTCTTTTTATGATTTATTTTTATTGAAAATAAAAAAGCCAGGTGAAGTGAGGGTCTCGGTCACGAGACCTATATGCGAGACTATAAAAGTTCTCTTTTGCACAGAGAATCAACTTCTTTTTACTTCTAGACAAGCATGCAGTATTATTTGTCGGTCTGTTTGTCTCTTAACGGACACCGCTTCTTACGTAAGAATAAAAACTTTGATCTGCATTCAACCATAATAATTCTTTTTTGCTAAAAAAGACAGAAATACTTATACTATATGTACATACGAAAGTGTAATCCTATGAAAGCTTCATACCTAAACATGCGGAATATGAAATATAATAATTTTCTGTTTGACCCATCTTTTGCCTTAAGCCTTTATGCATATATACATATTTAAACATATTGTACTCATCGCATACATTTCCGGGCATTTTATGTCAGAAAGGATAATGATGATATGACGTTGAAAAATTATTGTTGTTCACTTTTGTAGTAGAATGATAAGTACTACGTAAGTATGTTTCATGTTGATTCATTCATAAATCAGTTATTATATCTTAAGTTTACTGTTTTGAAGATGTGAATACTACTAGATTAAGTAAGATTGAATACCAGTAGATACTAATCTACTAGTGGGTCCTCGGAGAGAAATGCTTTAATCTATTCAAAATTCGAGTAGGGACTCGTAAAGCAAAAAAATAGTAAACGAGTAATTAATAATTTAGATTAGGGTCCCTTATAATCTGTGATAATCTCCAAGAGGAATATCATGACGAATAAAGGATATACGTACACAGGAATGCGGGAGGGCATACGAATAATTAAAATCTATAATGGAGCAATGAAGAAAGAAAACGGAGAATTATTTCGTATAAGTCAAAATGTTGCTTAGTAATGCTCTAAAATGAGTAGAACCTCGTTTGAAAGGATTTAATTTCAATTAAATTACGTTTACTTATTATAATCAGTAATAATTGACTTTCGTGATTTTGATTTTTTAATGTTTTCCAATGTTGCTGCAAATCTAGAAAATTCCTTTGACAATAATTAGCATTTCGAACAGTAAGTCTATCCGTACCGTTCTGCAGTGACACTTACGTAAGACAAGCAAGTATAATTTATGTAAGTATATTTATATTTCCAAAAACTATCTAATCTATGAACCTTTTCTTTTGTTACTCTAAAATTTTTGCTGAAATGTTACTTCAGTCACGCAAAAATGGCATTAGTAAAAAAATTGTACTTGGAAGTATTTTTATAAAACTCTAAACCCCATTAATTCGATACAATAACAAAATCAAATTTCAATATAAACGTAAAAACAAATTCATCATTGTCAATAAAGGTGGAGAAAATATGTATTTGAAAATGGAAAAAATTTATTACAGGCCGAAACTAGACATATAGGAACAATATATAAAAACAATAGATATAAATCATACAGTTTCAGATACTTACGGCAATATCCTTAGTGAATTGGTTTAATATAATAAAACAAATGGAACGTATTTGATGAATGAGTATAGATTGAGCCCAAAAACAAAAGAAAAAGAAAACAGATATACGTACGGAAAGCTCTGAATTTTTCGACAAATTTTATAACATAACAAATAACTATATTACGTTTTTGGTTTTTGTTTTTTCCAGGAAGAATCTATTACTGGCCGCTACATTACTCTATGTTTATACAATTTATTTAGGAATTTTATTTGCCCAAAAAACCCGTGCGATACGTATAGTAAGTAACATGTTAAGCAAACGTGCATCACATATTGATAAGTCATGAAAAAATGTGTATATATACATACACGTACATACGGTATATGTATATACCGGGTGTCACAATCCTAATGTTCTAGCAAATTTTTGGGATTTAAAATGTATCCGATCGACATGATGTCTGTCGTGTCTTTTAGGGTTATCTCAGGGCTTCAAGATATAACCAATAAGACCAATAAGAATTTAGATCCGAGTTGCCCAAATTAGAGTTTCGTTATCCAATTTATTATTTTTAAATACAATGTTTTACTTTTTTTTTCTATTACTGCAAAGAGTAAAATTCTCGAATCAGCTTCGTACACCGTATATGAAAATTCCAAGCAATTTCGGAAACAGAGAACTCCAAAGTTCATTAATATTCGATGCTTTTTATCGAAAAACCCAATCAAAAATGACTCGGAACCCATCTCTACGTTATGTAGTGGATCGAATAGAAAATAAATTAGCTTTTGATTAATAAAAAAATTGAAATTTTGGAAAAAAGTACTTCATTTATATCGTATAAACAATGTAAAACATTTAAATGCCTGGGCACCATCTACCATTTGCAGGATGCCAGTTAAAAATAGTGAAGATTAGCGATGAGCTCCGAGTCTTTTTTGGCAGTTATTTCGATAAAAAGCATCGAATATTAATAAACTTTGGAGTGCTCTGTTTCCGAAACGACTTGGAATTTTCATATGCGATGTGCGAAGCTGATTTGAGAATTTTGTTCTTTGTAATAGCAAAGAAAAATAGTAGCACATTGTAGTAAAAAAAATTAATCTGGGTAGCGAAACTCTATTTGGGAGAACTTGAATCTAAGTCCTTATTGGTCAAATTCAACTCCTCGAATAATCCTAAAAGACAAGGCAGACATCATGTCAATCGGATAAATTTTCAACTCCAAAAATAACTGGGATACTAAGATTGGGGCATCCGGTATTTATATATACACGAATTTCCCGTTCTATTCACGTGGGTTGTGTGAATTATTTAATTCTGCGAAAAATTCAGTTAAATACAAACCAAGTTTGGCAGTTCAAGAGGAAAATTCGAAGAAAACATTTATAACTGATCTTTGCATAATTTCGAAAATGGACAAAAAAAGAAATATCTACTTAGCGACATTGAATTAGACCGAGCCCAATTACATTTAATTAAATCTGTATTATGAAAATCGCAAATAGCATCCTGTTTATCTTAATAAAACTTTCAATTTTATTTAAGATTTTCGACTTCGCTGTTACTGAAAATTAACCAAACTTTACTTATCTTCTTGTAGATTCTAATTTAAAATTTCATAAATTCATAAATGTAATTTTGGAATTTTCGAAAATTAAACGAGATATGTAAATGGATGGTATGTGTCATATGGTTCACGGATTTTCATCATATAAATTTGTAATAAAAAATAAACCTTTCTTTATCACCAAGAGACTATTCTCTAAATAAATAAATAATAATTCATAAATGATGTAAAAGAAATTGCTAAAAAACGTGAAAGAGCAGCTGTAGCTTTAAGTAGATGAATATGTATGTTTGTGTACCTCACCTTCATAACGTATTATTATATTAATATTGCTCTTTATTTTTTTTTTTTTTGACAAGCAGCCTTTCGAACGTTATGAGAATTTTCATAGGAGGCTTGAATAATTCATCGTTTATATAATTTAAGTAATAATATAATTAGGAAACTGAATATTTTGTTAGTAGTTAAACAAGGCCGATTCTCCCTCAACTTAGACTCTAGAGGGGGGATTGTAAATTCAGGGGTAAGGGGGTGGTTTTTCAATATGGTGTCAATCAAAGGGGTGTGTACAAGTTTAAGGGGTGGGGGGTAATTCAATATGGCGTCAGAGGGGAGGGTACTAAGGGAAAGGGGTAATGGCGTCGTTGGATTTCATTGGATGGGTGGGGAAAGGGGTAATTCAATATGACGTCGTTGGATGGGTGGGGAAAAAGGTAATTCAATATGGCGTCGTTGGATTTAATTGGATGGGTGGGAAAAGGGGTGATTCAATATGGCACCGTTAGATTTGATTGGTCGGGCGAATGGTGAGTCGTCCGGCGTCCATTAGCGTCACCATGGTTATTGTCCAGTTAATTTTAACGCCATTTTGTCCATTTAATGAGAGTCGCTTAATTACTTTAAAGAAAAAAGGCTGCATGCAGATGTAAAAACCATCGAGGCCAGACGGTCTGACGTTATTTGAAAAGCCAAAAAGTTAAGTGATTTTTAATTGGCAGGTTGATAAGCTACCCTCTATGACGATTATCATTTCTTGTCATAGACGATGAAGAATGTGCTCTTAACAATAATATCATTTGAATGCTATTAAGAATTATCTAGTAAAATTTGTGGTTATCTACACATGAGATTGAGAAGGTCGAAAAGCCACCCTCTACTGCAGACAGATGTAAAAACCATCGAGGCCAGACGGTCTGACGTTATTTGAAAAGCCAAAAAGTTAAGTGATTTTTAATTGGCAGGTTGATAAGCTACCCTGAATATAAAAATAATCTAATCTTCAATAGGGTAGATTTCTGTTACCTTGAGAAACCAACTAAGTACATAGACGATGAAGAATGTGCTAAATTCAACTGTATAGAGATTAGTGAAAGGAGGAGCCAATCAGTTTATTTATTTTTTTTTTTTTTTTTTTTTCCCAATATAAATATGGGCTCATGTGAGCTATTTGTCAAATGCAGTTTCATCTTCAACAACTACATAAAATATTGAAGTTTAAACAATACATATCGAGTGTTTAAATAATTTGGTTTGATAATTCTAATAGGCTACAGGTAAATATTTGTCAAATACAGTTTCATCTTCAACAACTAAAGGTCTCAAGTTTATGTGTTCAGGTAAATATTAATTTATTAGCAATTATTTTTGAAAAATTTATTATTTACTAAATATAATTTATTATATTTTTATTTGTAGAGAAAAATGGATTTAAAATGTCTAAATGCTGCTGCTGTATCATCATCAAAACCAAAAATTGGTATGGATGAACTGGTTCCCGATGAGAAGTATCAAATTTTAAACGTCACAGTAGTCAAAAGTAAATTCGGGGAAGTGATCAAATTAGAATTAGAGAACAATATATTATTTTTACCACAGAGGATGACGGAACCTTTTAAGAAAAATTTGCATTTATTCATTAACAATAAATATTATATTATTTTTAAATGTATAAAAAAAATATCCAACACCATATCAACACCAGAGTTTGAAATTTCTGAATAAAACGCTTATTACTTGAATAATGGTATTTTTATTTTAAATCAGACAATATTTTGTGTTTATTAATTAACATATATTCTCTTAAACAATTACTATATACATCATTAAAACTATAAACATATTCACAAATTACATTCTTAATATCTTCAGGAGTAACTAGATCCGAAAACAATTCTTTAAAAACATGTATAATATTACTATAATATGCCTTAAAATCAATTAATATTAATTTTTTAACAACATCAGCAATAAAATAAAAATTAGCTATTAACAAGTTATGTATATTAGTCTCTGTTAAAACAATAGTTTTTCCGCATCTTGTAACTTCCACCATCTTCAGTCCATCAATACCGTTGCTGCCTAAGACAATTATATCATTACACATGATAAAACGTAGATAATCCATATCCATATTTCGAAAATATCCACTAAGAAGCCAATGCATATTAGATATGAACTTTTGCCATTCATTTATTTCGAATATTAAAGCATTGCTTACATTAATGCATGGTCTAAATTCTTTGTATGTGTTTAAACCAATATCGATGAAAATTTCGTTATCAGAAAAAAAAAATCTTTTATTTAAAATAAAACACTCATCATTTGTTTCACGTTCAAACTCGTCTAATAATTCAAAACATTCTTTGTCTATTTGATTAGCACTAAAAACACATTGATTTTCAGAAGACATCGTGCTAGTCAAGATTCTATGAAACAACTAATAATCCCTATAATATATTTGTCTCATCAAGCCAACTATTATGAGAATTATCAAAGCCAAGCCATTTTACATATACCATGTTGCCTCTTTTTTTTAGAACTTTTTCAACTAAATAAACATCTGGTTGTTTTGTTTTCTGCAGCTCATAAAAATAAAAAGCTCCTCTTATGGGTCTCTTATTTATATCTTCCAACAAGTATGTTACAGGATTGGTGTGATTAATTTTAATAATTTTAAATAATTCAGTAGTCCAATTCGGTGTGTAGCCTTTATCGAAAACATGTTTTTCTTTACTAATACGCACTTCATCTCCAATGTTAAGTTTGGATCCAGGAAATATTTTTATGTGATTATACACAGTATCCAATAATTTTCTTTCAATTGTTTCACTAACATCACATGGTCTCATTTTAATTACACTATGTTTTGATTCATTATAATTCTTCACAATAGTGGGTAAAATCGAAATCCATTTGTGTGTGCCATTTAAACTAAAATATTTATATAATCGTTCCTTTATGGTACGAATAGTGCGTTCGGCAATGGCCGCTTTCATTTGTGAATATGTTGAATAATGATTAATATTGTATTGTTGCAACAAACGTTGATAATAATGATTATAGAATTCTTTACCCTGATCGGTATGCAAATTTTTCGGAAAACGCTTAGAAGTGGATAATATTCTAGCAAATGCCGCTGTCACTTCTTCCCCTGTTTTTGATTTTAGTGGTTCAGTCCACACATATTTTGAAAAACAATCGATAACCAACAGAATATATTTAAATTGATTATTTTCTTTAGCATATGTATCCATTTGGGCAAGATCGGCTTGCCATAAATCATCCAGCCCTTTAATAAGCGTTCGTCTCCTAGGGAAATTTTTTCTTATCGATCTATGTAATTCATTAACCACTTGAATTTTTTCGATTGATGCCATTTTACGGCCACAATTTGATTAGCACTAATTCACTATTGAAGTACCTATTTAAGTTTTCTAATATCAAGTTTATTAACTTTATTATTATCAAGAATTGTAATTTGGCTTCCTATATTACTAACAATATTATTAATTTTATTAATTTCGCGTATATTGTTAGTTATATTTATTTGAACTTCATGCAATTTTGAAGCTATTTCCCTACGATCATCAATATGCTTGCTCTTAACATCTTCAATTGCTGTTACTAATTTTTGAATCTTTAGTTCAAGTGCTGTTGATAATTCTTCAATCTTTATTTCAAGTCCTCTATAAAGCAGATTCATTTTATCAGCAAAACCTACTGATTGTTCTCTATGTCTCTCAGACATAACTGCGACATCTTGTTGTACCATCAAATAGAAATTCATGATTGTCTTACATGACTCATCCACATATTTCTTATTAGAAACATCTTCATCTTGGGAGGGCAATTTAACATTACATATTTTTAAACCACCAATATCTAAGTCACCATTTAATGTAAAAGAAAACAATGACGAAGGAGAAGCAACAGGTTGATAATATTTATCAGCTGCACGTCCGAACTTGTCTATACTCATTTCTACTATAGGAAAACGATTAACTAAGAAGAGTTAATATACGATTTTCGCTTCTTTTAATTCTTCAATAATTGATGCAATTTCATTGGTGTGGGAGTTATTTCCAGCATATTTAGATGCAAATAATAATCGTAGTCTATCAACTAACTCATTAACATCATCCCAATAGACATATTCTACTGGTTTTGTATTATATGTCATATAATTATTATCATAGTTACCACCCTTTTTTGATAGTAATGGTCGTATGATATGTTTATATTTGAAGCTTTTTGCACCTATAATTCTACCTTCTGCAGAATAATTTTTTCGATAGAGATTGGTTTTGTCTATAATGTCTTCGAATGCATCAGTATCTTCATCATTAAAATTTTTAGATTTTTTATAAAATAACAACTCATAAAGCCCCTCAGTGCCTTCATAAGGGACACCGTCTACGATTATCTCACCCGTAATATTATCAAATTCTATTTCTTTACTACCTAAGCTCCATGTTCTAGTAGTAGCATTATATCTGGGGGCATGAGTGACGTCAATTTTCGAAGAATGTTGAAAATATTCTTCTATATATTTTTGTGTAACGTTGGGATAATCTTGTAAATTTATTACATTTTTAGCATTCGCCTCTATTATTTCACTATAATCATCGTCAGCTGTCATCATTGTATTATCACTATCAGTATCCGTTTCTTTTAACATAGTTTTTATTTCACTCTCATCTATAGGTTCCTGTTTATTTATTTTCATCACATTTGATTTCACCTCTGCTTTGATAGGTAATTTTACCGCTTTTTGATTATTTTCAATTTCTTTTAAATGGGTGGTGATAGGAGAAAAAATTCTATTTATTGTGGTATCTTCATTTGATCTCCCCAATTTTAATGCCATATATTTTTTTCGGACATCATTAGCTAATTTTATAATTTTCTGTTTACGTTCTGATTCAACCTTATTTAAAAGCTTCATCATAAACAAATGATTATTAATAGAACTATTCATTAACTTTTATATACTCATCGAACCCCATTCGATAACGTCCATTATTTAATTCAAATTCCTTAACAACAACCAATGGCTTAAATTTATTGGAATTCCAACATTGAGAACATAAGGTTTTAAATGTATTATATGATATATCTGGTGTAACATGTTCATCAAACACATGCTTTAAATTAACATCATCCTGTTTGAATAATACAATTACATTACAGTTATCTCTTATTAATTGTTTCGGGATTTTGGAATAAGTTTGACATAAGTATGCCACATCAATAGATTTATGCCGACCCATAGAAAAATATGCCCTAATTTTATCTTGCTTATCACAGGAAACATCATCAAATATAAATACAGAGTTTTCTTTAGCTTCATCAGGATCAGTGATTAATTCATTATCCTTATATGGAAAATATTCAATTTCCTTAACTTGCTGCAAAACATTTTCTAATAATTTATACTTTGGTTGATAAAGAGACTTTGAATATAAATATATATTAGCAAATTTCAGTCCATTAGGATTGAATAACAACGCTAAAAGTGAATTAGTTTTTCCACAACCACTAGGGCCGCAAAATATAGCGCGAAAACAATTTGGTAATAATTTACTATGTACACAGATTTTAGACGTGGAATCATCAAAATCTAAATTTTCAACATCGAGCTTAAGATCTTGTGATACTAAATGCATGATTCTAACTGAAAATTTAAAACATCCATTTATTATTTATATATAAAAGCTGCAAAGTTTTAATATGATTTAGTAATATGCAAACTGTTAAACACAAAGGTGCGGGTATTGTAAATTCGTTAATTAATAAATTACCTATTGAATTACATATTCCCGGCTATCAGTGGTGTGGACCTGGTACAAAAGTACAAAAACGATTAGCGCGAGGCGATCCTGGTATTAATCAATTAGACGCCGCCTGTAAGCAGCACGATCTTTTATATAGTTCAAGTTCATCATTGTCTGATAGACATAAAGCAGATAAAGAGTTAGAAAATAGTGCTTGGGAACGCGTTAAATCAAAAGATTCTAGTGTTGGTGAAAAAGCCGCGTCTTGGGTTGTTCTAAATACAATGAAAGTTAAAGGAAAAATGGGTATGGGACTGTCATTCAAGACACATGTTGTAAATCCTACATCGAAAAGTTTACGAAAATATGCAGTGAATAATAAAAGTTTACGAAAATCTTCATTAGCTGGATTAAAAGCTGCTCGAATGGCTATTAAAAAAGCAGGTGGTAGAAAAAAGATACGACTACCTCGTATTATTCCATTTGAACATAAATCTGGCGGATTTTTACCACTATTGCCAATTCTATCTGCTTTAGGAGCAATGGGAGCTCTAGCTGGTGGAGCATCTACTGTTGTTAAAAATGTAATGGATATCAAAAGGAAAATAAATGATGGCAACAATGCTTCAAAGATTGAAATTGGCAAGAAAGGTTCGGGATTGTATCTTCGAAAAAATTCCAAAGGTTATGGTTTATTTTTAAAAAAGCCCGAAAATTCGAGACGCTGAATTTACCTAATAGAGCTCTGTATGACTATGAAATAATAAACTGTGCAAATAAATTGAAACTACCATATTTTAGAGGTGTATTTATGCGTGATCAGCTACCCAATCATATACATCGTAATGAAAGTGCTATTGTTAATTTAGATTTGAATGCCAATGCAGGTACTCATTGGGTGGCATATAAAAAACGAGGAAGTGCAATCAATTATTTCGATAGTTTCGGTAATTTAAAACCACCAGTAGAACTAGTAAATTATTTTGGTCCATCAACTAATATAATCTACAATAAAAAGCAATATCAAAGATTCAATTCTAGTAATTGTGGTCATTTATGTATTGAATTTCTATATAATACCAAGTTGTAATTAAGTTGATTATTAGTTATGTCTATAATATTAACGCTGAAGGATCGCAAGTCTACACTCTCCATAGATTTTCCTATCCCCATACAATTGGATGCAAATTATCAATACGGATTAGCACTCATTGGTTTCTTTTCCTACAATACCATACCCAACGTAGAAGAAAATACAGAATTTTACTATATAGATAAAAGCAAACAGTTGAATTCAATTCATCTGCCTGGTGGTGTATACGAAATTACAGATATTAATAATTTTTTAAAGAAGAAGTTGCTAAATTTCAATTTGAATGGTAATGAAAAAGAGGAAGATATATTTTTCCTAAGACCAAACAATAATACTTTGAAGTGTGAAATTTTTCATCGTGATTTTGATATAGATTTCACTTATAACAATTCGTTGGCAAAACTCCTAGGATTCTCACGAAAGGTATTACCAGCAGGAATAGTTCATTCATCTGATCGTCCTGTAAACATTGTTAAAGTTCGAACAATTCACGTGGATAGTAACATAACAAGTGGGGCATATTACAACGGGATACCATCTCATACATTATATGAATTTCCTGTTACATCTAACCCAGGGTATTCTATAGACGAAATTCCACGAAACTTAATTTATTTGCCAATAATCAGAAAAGAGATTTCTAACATTTCATTGAAAATAGTAGATCAAGATTTTAATCTGGTGAATTTTCGAGGCGAAGAAATTATCATCCGATTGGAATTGAAAAAAGATGGTTTTAATAATTAAATCGTATAAAAGACATATCCACCCCTCACCATGCTCAGTTAGAAAAAGTTGTTCAAGAAGAAAGTTGGGGGGTAAATTATCACCATTAAACGTCAATTTTCTCAAAACAATTGGATATGTCGTACGATCAAATTTTAAACCTGTATAAGCCGGTGATTACCGATACCTCCATAATTAATATGGAATATCGAACATATTTGCCCTATGTTAAATCATTTGATAATAATGATGTAATCGAAATAACCGTAAATAGAAATGATGTTTGGCTGTTAATGAGCGAGGCTGCATTAGTCATTAAAGGAACACTGAAAAAGACAAGAGGAGAAGGCGATGGTTGTTTACTTAATAATGCAGGAGCCTTTTTGTTTGATTCAGTAACATATGAATTGAATGGAGTTGAAGTGGAGCATGTAAAAGATCCGGGGATTGTGAGCCTTATTCGTGGCTATTTATGTTATACTGAAGATGATACTAAACATTTAACAATGGCCAGTTGGTACTATCCAAATCAAAACCCGATATGTGCTAACAAAGAATTCTTTATGCGAATACCTTTAGCTCACTTATTCGGTGTTTTTAGTGATTATAAGACAATGATGTGTGGAAAACACACATTGCGACTAGTAAGGTCTCGAACAGATAACAATGCTCTATTGAATCCTAATAGTGAAACAATAACTGAAATTAAAATTGATAGTATTGAGTTGAAAGTGAGCCATGTAATGCCAAATGATAATATTAAAATGGAATTATTAAAGTCAATTAAACATGATCGGCCAATCTTGATTCCATTTAGGAAATGGGAATATCACGAATTACCGGCTCTTAATACAGGGTCGACAAAAGAAATTTGGAGTGTGAAAACTACTACAAATGTAGAGTGTCCTCGTTATGCTATTATTGGTTTTCATAATAACCGAAAAGATATAGCAACTGCTGATTCTACATTATTTGATCATATGAACATATCAAATATCCGATTGTCTTTAAATGGAGATTATTATCCATATGAACGAATGAATTTAGATTTTGCATCAGATAATTATACAAATGTATATTATAATTATACAGAGTTTTATAGGAGTTACATGGCTCAATCTCTATTAGAACGCAAACAGGTTCTATTAAGTTATGATAAATTTAAAACACACGCGCTCTTTGTTATTGATTGTTCTAAAAGAGATGAAAGTATAAAATCTTCAACAGTTGACGTTAAGATTGAGATTGATACACATCAAGCTTTTCCTGAAAATACAAAAGCATACTGCATCATTATTCACGATTGTATTATCGAGTATTTGCCTCTCAGTGAAATTGTTCGAAAAATTAATTAAAATGAAAATTGCAATTGTTGATATGCAAGGTTTTGTATTAAATAGTAGTGAACACGAACGGAAGTTTCATGTTAAAGAGATCACTATTATGCATGATTCACAATATAATCATTATGTATTTCAAGAACCAAAACCATATTCGGCATTATCTATTCCCGAAAAGAAAGATGTAAATTATGCAATTTATAACATTCATGGGCTTCCATACCAATCAGGATACATTAGCTACGATTATATACATTTAATAAGAAAAAAATTATATGGATTTGATATTGTGTATGTTAAAGGACACCAGAAGAAGGATTTTCTACTAAATTTATTTGAAGATTTGGATGCTAGCAAACAATCGTTACCGAAAATTGTAAACATTGAAAGTTTAAGTAGTTGGCATTCACCACCTAAATTTAATATTGATGTACCGAAATGTATGGAACATTTAAATGATAAGTTTTATATGTGTAGTTTAAGAAACTGTTTTGTACTTAGTAATTGGATTTATAATTGTTTACCACAATAAATATATATATATGCTAGTTAATTGTTTCTATAAATTAGTTCACCTCACAATGTTGGGAATTCCTTTCCTAATATTAGTCACCATTTTTAATAATGTGCTCTATATGAGTCATCCAAAAAATGTGCAAGAAGTTTATATTTGTTTCACCCCTACAAATGATCATTGGCCTTCCAATTGGAATAAGATGAACAAAGTTACCGAATCAGTTCTATCTACATCTATTCCGAAAGATTCAACAACATATAAAATTAGAATTATTGACCATAAGGCTGTGTTTAAAGATAGTGAGTGGCAGAATTTAAACAGGTTCCCCACCCCTATCTTCATTTCCACATTGGCAGCAGAAAAACTTGATTCAGTCTTAGCAATACTTTATTGTGTTGCACTACTATCTGTCTCATTATTCTTAAAGTGTGTTGTTAAGTTGATTAGAAAATTAAAAGCATGGTGAAACTTGAGCAGGTGTTAGAATTGAAGAAAATTATTAACCACGAAATGGATTCAAATAATGAATATATTACAAAATTAATAAAATATAAGATGGAATTGCCTAAAAATATGTTATTGCTATTATTGAAGCCATGCTGGGGACACTCTACAACAGCTGAAGGTGACGTCATCGATGGACCGTTGTACAATCACAGCATTAATTGCAGTATATGTTTAGAATTTATATTAAAATCATACACTTCATGAATAAAAACATATATTTTTAACAATTGTATTTTTTTTTTTTTTTTACATATAATAAAGTTATATACAACAATACTTATTCTACTACCTATGAATTATATTCAAATATTTGCAAATTCTTTGGGTATTTTATAGTGGCCCCAAGGAAGCGTGTCGGTACTGTTAGGTAATAAATATCTTTTATCATCAAAGGAATTAAGGGCCAACTTGACTTCCTCTATACTAAATATGTTATGATTATATGAACGGATAGACCGTTGGGCAACAATTTTATCCTTTCCTAACATTAAACAATCATAATAATCATTAAAAGTTATTTCATTTTTTACAACATTATTTCTTATACCCTTAATTTTCTTTAAACACTTATTATCTAGCTTATATGTATACATTTTTGACCTTAAACCTATAAAATGGGTTATAATATGCCCACATGCTTCATCTTTCATTAATCCTAGTACTTTTTTGTTCAATTGGGGTATGTTATACTTATTATTTAACGGATAATCGCTAGTATCAAATTTGCTAATATGCCTTTTAATAATTTCACTGTAAACATCATCACACATTATTTCATAAATAAAACTATCAGTATCTGTATACATCAATTTGCATTGATTTAATGGTATATGTTTCAATATAAATTGGTAATGGAAGTCATACATTACGGTCTTTGAAATATCTAAAATGGCCATGCCCACATATACCGGTTTGTTAAATATAATTTGAGCTTTATTTAATTCTACAGCAACTAAATTATCGTCAAAAATTTTACGGCTATGGAATAATGGACTTGAAATTAAATTTTTTGCTCCATATCGCCCGCCCCATTTATTCACTAATTTAATATTTCTATGGTTTCTTATGTTTTCCATCGTTTTTCCAAAAACTGCGTTATTCATCAATTTGAATAAACTTTTATCAAAATCTGATTGAGCATTGGTTCGTAACATTGTATTTAAATCAATATAAGATTTCAACCATGGAGACTGTTTGAACTTCAATATTTTATGAATTTTAGTTAGAATTAAACCGTTATTTAATGCTTGTTTTAAATTCCTATAATGAATAACATAATTTTTTTTATCTTTTACTGTATTTAACAATTTAGACAGTTTTGAATTTGGAGGTTTCTCGTGATCAGCACAAAAAGGAAAATCTTTATGTTCATCATGTAGACAAGATGGATACTCTAAATCAACTTCTAGAATATATCCTTCGTCTGCATCATCTCTTAATTGGCTAATGTTGAAATCATTAGTATTATTGACCCAAACAAAATTATCGTATGGTAAGTACTGACACATAGCCCAACCATATAAATTATTAACGTCAAAATATAATAAATATTTCGATAGTTTAGAAGAATCATAATTAGTCATATATTTATTGTTGGCTTCGGAATAACGATTGGAGCACATAGAAATTCCTCCCCTTAACCCCTTTTCTATGAATAATAATTGATTAATATCTTTAATAAGTTTAAGTCTACATTTAGTAATTCTAAGCATGCAATCCCAAGCATATCCTGGTAAAGTATAGTACCATGCTGGATCTAATTTGTAAATATTCTGACACCTATTTCTAAAGTTTTCAAAAACATCTGCCAACAGAATTACATCAGTTTTTAAATATAAATCACTATACTCTCCTAAATTTAGCATATTAAATTTATTCCAAACATTTAGAGCATGTTCATATTCATCTTCATTAATATTTTGATCGTTTAATTTATTATAGAATAATTCTCTTTTTGGTAATTCGTCATCATTTAATTTATCTAAATTATCAACATAATCATAGGGAAAAACACCTTTACGTGTAAGCAGGTGAAATTTTTCATTATCTAAATAATTAAATTCCTGCTTAAGATTTGTTAGATCATTTATATTTAAAGTAGATGCTAATTCTGCTAACGATGTACCCAAAAACCTAAATGAATCTATGAACCTATATTTAATACTATTTTCTGTATAATATTGAGTAAATGATATATATTTTTCTTTATTAATGGGTAATAAGCTAACTCTATTGTTTTTACATAATTCTTTAATTAAAAAATGTCCATCGTAATTAGAGAGATTATGGCAAACTATTGGAATAACAAATAACTTTTTAAAATTTAAATTACAATTAGAGTGAGCGAATCCTCTAAATTCACCATTAAAAAGATTATGATCTGCTACAATTACATCATCAATCACAAATAGTTTCTCACAAATATGACATGCTATAGCTGTATTTTTATCAACTCCGGGAGTCGTAAGTATCACAGTTTTTAACTTTTCCTCAAGATTGAATGCTAATATTTCCAATTGATTTGAAAACCATTCTACACAGTTCTCTCCGCGATATGATTTATAGAATGAAATTGAATTATCATATGCACATTTAAAATAAAAACCTACACTAAAAGCTTTATGTTGTTGATAGAAATTTTTATTATGTACTTTTTCTAGAACACATTCGAAATCCAAATAAATTATAAAGGGCGATTTTTGTTTATACGTAAAACTTTTAAATTCAACATAATCATACTTTGGGAAAGTTATCTTACAAAATTTTTTCTGTTCACATAACTCTAAATGATCATTTAATTTATTCTCATCATTAAAATAATTCAAGCAGCGATCGCATACAAAAATGGCATGTTGTTTATTATTTATTTGTTTCGAGATAAGCCTAGAAAGATTTGTTATAAGAGAGTAGTGATATGAAATTTCCTCAAATTTATTACTCTCTGCAGGTAGTGGATCATAATCGTTTATATTTGGATAATATGTGTCTTGTATTAATAATAAATTTATATGTTTACTTAATTTCGAGTCCGTTATTCGACATGGTACTACTGAAAAATGCTTACCTTTCTTATTTTCAATAAGTTCAAGTATATAAACATTAACAGAAATATTGTTTAATCTTTCAAATTTTGGAATTTGGTCTATGGTAATAGGTAAAGTTAAGCCTTCGGTTATTAATACATTATTGTAATGAGGATAAGATGATACTCTATCTGAATTATGAGTAGGATAAAGAGCTGCGATGACGCTCCAATAAAAACAAGCATTATCGAAATTCTTAATGTTTATGCAAGCGCGTTTAACACGAATTTCATCCGGTAGTTTAATAAAAGATGAAGCACCGTTTCCAAATGTATGCTTATTAATATTTATTTCCAAACTAATTAACTTATGTAATGCCCAACCACTATCGCGCTCTTGGAATTCACTCATTGCTGTTAATACTTTTTCCACAACATTTGTTTGGAACCAGTCTGATAGATTGCTTCCAATGTCAATAATTATGTTTTTGGTAATAAAATATTTATATTCAAACGTATCTAGATTGTTCTTCTTAATAATATATTCACCGCAAAAACAAGTGTTTATTTTTATTGTTTTAATAGATTTAAATATATTAAGAATTCTGCGTTTGACTAATTGGAAAGCGTCTTTAAAAAATTCTAAAATGTCTATATGTTTTAAATTATAAATAATCCCAGTTCTAATGCGACTATTAAATGCAGCGTTAATATTTTCCCACCTAACCCTATCACTACGTTTTACTCCATTGTCACCCCCGCCAATATGTATGTTATTAGTTTGTAATAGAATTCGCAATCGTTTTAAATGAGTGATATTGGTTAAAATCTTTCTGTATTTACCAGTTGATAGTTGCCCTTCTTTTGATATTTTCGTTAACTGTCGGATGCTTGTATTAATTTTTTTAATCCAATTTTTCTTTTCTCTGGAATTTTGTAATAGTTTTGTGGCTTCGGTAACAATTCGGATAACTTCATGGCTTAGGTCAATTGCACAATCCATTACTGGAAAAATAAATATTTCATTGCAAAACCAATATTAAATCCAAAATGTTAATATTTACCTGTAGCCTATTAGAATTATCAAACCAAATTATTTAAACACTCGATATGTATTGTTTAAACTTCAATATTTTATGTAGTTGTTGAAGATGAAACTGTATTTGACAAATAGCTCACATGAGCCCATATTTATATTGGAAAAAAAGAAATGATAATCGTCTTAGAGGGTGGCTTTTCAACCTTCTCAATCTCATGTGTAGATAACCACAAATTTTACTAGATAATTCTTAATAGCATTCAAATGATATTATTGTTAAGAGCACATTCTTCATCGTCTATGTACTTAGTTGGTTTCTCAAGGTAACAGAAATCTACCCTATTGAAGATTAGATTATTTTTATATTCAGGGTAGCTTATCAACCTGCCAATTAAAAATCACTTAACTTTTTGGCTTTTCAAATAACGTCAGACCGTCTGGCCTCGATGGTTTTTACATCTGTCTGCAGTAGAGGGTGGCTTTTCGACCTTCTCAATCTCATGTGTAGATAACCACAAATTTTACTAGATAATTCTTAATAGCATTCAAATGATATTATTGTTAAGAGCACATTCTTCATCGTCTATGACAAGAAATGATAATCGTCATAGAGGGTAGCTTATCAACCTGCCAATTAAAAATCACTTAACTTTTTGGCTTTTCAAATAACGTCAGACCGTCTGGCCTCGATGGTTTTTACATCTGCATGCAGCCTTTTTTCTTTAAAGTAATTAAGCGACTCTCATTAAATGGACAAAATGGCGTTAAAATTAACTGGACAATAACCATGGTGACGCTAATGGACGCCGGACGACTCACCATTCGCCCGACCAATCAAATCTAACGGTGCCATATTGAATCACCCCTTTTCCCACCCATCCAATTAAATCCAACGACGCCATATTGAATTACCTTTTTCCCCACCCATCCAACGACGTCATATTGAATTACCCCTTTCCCCACCCATCCAATGAAATCCAACGACGCCATTACCCCTTTCCCTTAGTACCCTCCCCTCTGACGCCATATTGAATTACCCCCCACCCCTTAAACTTGTACACACCCCTTTGATTGACACCATATTGAAAAACCACCCCCTTACCCCTGAATTTACAATCCCCCCTCTAGAGTCTAAGTTGAGGGAGAATCGGCCTTGTTTAACTACTTTTGTTAAAAAGTTTGAGTCCGGATAATCCTGAAAATTATTTATATTTGCTGACAATTTAAAAATTTATCAAGCAATTGAAACTTTTCATTAAAAATACGCATCCTTTATCAGTCACTCATAGAAATAATGGACTGTAATAAAACCACTTGATTTCATTAATTAGTTATTTAATTACTGAAAGTGAAGTAACTCAATTTGGAGATAATTTATCTCTAATACACACATTCATCCTTCAATATGCCTCAGTGAACCACATACAAATATTTCATTTAATACTGTTCAAAAATGGCGACCATAAGGGATGGTTGAATCCTTTTTCATTTACAGTTGTATGGACGAATAAATGGCTGCCTTTTTTAAGGGCTGTTGATTTCCTTCTTTTTTTCCATTTGGGTTAACTAAGAGGATATAGAATGCTGCTGTTTTTCTATGGAAGTTTAATTATTTAAATACGCAATGTGTTGAAGTAGGCTGGAGGAAAACCCTGTTTAATTATTAACTAAACTTGAGTTAATAATACATTATGTGGCCAGAACTATCAGTTAAGAGAAGTTTGTACGAGAACGAAGTATAGTTCAGTTTTCGGTATTTGGAAATTTGTTGAAATTTAAGTCGTGAATAATTGCACCAATTTCATATAGGGTTTCATATAAGATTACCGAACTTTCAAAGAAAGACATACACAATCATATGTATGTAGAAATACACGTTCGCTGTATATTTTTAGTTCTTTATTTTGCATATTATGAAGTTTAAGTTCATGTGGCTATTCATTTTTCCCTACATAAAAGAAATAATCTCTATTACACTTGACTTGCTAGTTGTTAACAAAGCTTATGGAAATTATGCCGTTTCAACACATTTTTAAGTAAATCAACTTTACTTTATAGATTTTATATGGTTATGGCTTCTAAATTCTTATCACGAGTATAATCACACCTAGAAAATCGCATTTTAAAGCACAAATAGTACTTATCGATTATAAAAGTAAAAAAAAAGTCGCAAAAAAAAATTCATCAATTTGTTGCAGGTCTAATTAGTTAGAACTTGTTAAATCTAATTAGAAAAACAACAACATTTTTTTGTTATGTTTGTTTTTTTATTGCCAGTACACTCAACCCTTTTATCTCACTGTAATTGAATCGATTGATTTCTAATGTATATATGTATGTATATGTTGTTATGTGCATGTGAGCGTGTGTATGCAGTATGTGTACGTACAGAATCAACAGCCATCTCCATAATTCTATTTCAATTTAATTCGAACAAATTTACGTCGCCAGGAAAGTGAAGTGGATTTAGATGATGGCCAATATTTAATATCTGAATCAATCATTTATGAAAAATTCATGTTTGTGCTTGTCTAGTTAGTTGACTTAATAGCATTATATTTGACAGCTAATAAAAGATGTTTAGTTGTGAATTACTGGATATGGAAATATGAATATAGATTAGGTCATATACATAGCTTAATAGTCCTTATAATTGGTGGTCAATTAGTGATTGAAATAACTATTTTTAGTCTTGTACAATATTGGGTTGTTGAGCGGCGACTTTATACCACTATAAGTTACACATGACACACTGATTATAATTATGTATAAATATATATATTTATAATATATATAAAAATAATTAATACCATTTATTTAATACTAAAAATCATGACCAGCTATTTAATACAATGTATTTAAGGAAAGAAAGTTTATAATGTGTCTATTCAAGGATCAAAAATTAAATATAATATTGCTAGATGCCAATATTTGAATTGAAACACATTATCGTACACTCTCTGTCCATCATATATTTTATTATTATCGTTTTACTATTTTGTGTATAAAAATAAATTTTTCATTGATCTTTGTAAGTATGAAATGAAGCTTAAATTTAGCTTATCATAAACATTAAAATGTATGTATGCACACACGTACACTAATAATAAGAGGCAATTTCTATTTGCGTTCTATATAAGAAATTTTTATAATTTGTAGATACTGTGAATCTTCCCCAATTCGGTAGAATTAAAACTGAAAAAACTACCACAGTGAAATATTACAATTGGAAAAAGACTCGCTAATTGAAAAGAGCATGCTTTCCATATGTTACCAATTTAAATCTATAATGTAAAATGAGAATTTTGTGCAAGTTTGTTTACTCCGAAATGTGCCAGAATAACAATTGGTCATCGTCCAAATTAGGTCCAGATTAATACAAATGATAGATATTTTAATGTTATTCAGATTATCGATAATCTTGGATTAGCAAGACTCCAGTCTGTTTAGATTTAAATTAGATACCTACATTTTAACTATCTCTATCTAATTTATCTAAAAAAAGAATTACAAAAATCGAATGTTGAATCTTACTGATTAATTCAATCAAAATTTGAAAGTCATCTATTTAATCAAACCTACTGTATTTTATCTTAATGCTTGTTTTTCCGTGATCTTAGTCAACTAATATAATTAAATTGTTCTGAATCATTACCTACTTCTGTTGTTACCATCTAAACCAGATTTCTGGCACAAATTGTCTGGAAAATACGTTCGTATAGGTATTCCGTATTAAATGAAATTTAACCCGGCATTAATTTATTTGTTTCAATATATGGAGGCGTTTCCAATAAAAAAAAATAAAATATTGAATTAGGAAAATTCGAATGTATATTTGTATTGCCACAGACTGTGAAATTAAAGTTAAATGAATGAGTCAATATTATATTAACTCTTGAACTTTGTAATGATGCGGAGAAAAGGTAGACAAAACCGGAACTTAATCATTGTAGTCAAATATATCTCTCCAAGAAATCGTCGGTCTAATTTCAATGTTTGCCAACTAACTTGTAGAATTAAATCAAATTTTGAATAAATACAGAACCAATTATAATTATCTGATAAGGTCTAACGCTTCGACTGCAGTAGCATTTATTTCGCTGGGAGAATATGTACCTATATATGTAATAATAACCATAATTTCAAAAACGTATTGCATCTTATACAATTTAGTAATAGTATTCAGAATCTATGTGTACTTATATCCACGAAAATTTCTATCTTTTCCGCTTAACAAAACAAATATTGGTTATTACTCTACAGCATTTGTTAACAAGGTTAGGACTCTCATAATGTAAATGTATTTTCTGACACATCCATTCCTTTATAATCCATATGTAATCATAATAATATGTGGAAGAGGTTGTTTGCCACCAGCTTAGTCAAATGGAAAATACTTCCACTCTGATAGAAAGCTTAAAAAAAATCAAAGTGGATTTGGTGTAAGTAATGTATGTTGTACGGACCACTAAGCTGAAAATGATGGCTGGCTGGCTGGTTGGCTGGTTCACTGGCTCTCTTTATTGTTATATTTTTGAATCGAGGGGATATTTAAAGAGACGTTTTTTAAATGTACATATAATGGAAAAAGAAGATTTTGTCACTCTATCTGGAGTGTAATGAAAAGGGATTATTATTTTATAGAGAGGATAGTAATCTCTAGGATGTTGAGGCACATAAAATCTGTGATAATTCTGTGAAATTTCTACACGAACTTTTTAAATACATTTTTAATATAGATAATCTCAAATAATCTGTTTATTATTACCACCATTTTATATACATATTTATATTATATTTTTTATGATTTAGTATTTTATTAAAAAAATAATAGAAAAAAAAAACGTCATAAAAAATGTTCGACAAAAATTGATGAAGACAATTGTCACAAACAATAAAAAGCTGAAAGGAAAGAGCAAAATTTATTGTAAAATAATACAAATATCGTGTTTCTTTTTTGAAGTTCGTCCGGATTATTTTTTCATTTTATTTCTTTTTTCAATTTCTTTATTTATTTTCCATTTCTATCTTTGGGGTTGTTCAAATTACATACAACTGAATTTTTGACAAAATAATCAATTTGGTTTTGTGTATGTGGTTTCGAAATTGTTTTTTGATTGTGTTGTTTCGTTTTCTTTTAATTTTTTATCAAACTGTATTTTTGAGGCAACGATGCAATATTTTTTTTATTATAAAGTTTAAATCTCATATGTACATCGCTCAGGGGACTTCAGATTTGACTTACTACAACCGGTTTCGATAGATTACAGTTTTTCGTAGTCGCAAACAGTTTCTACCCCAATATTGATGGCATATCAACATAACATACACTGACATGGCAGAATAAGTGGAATTATAGAGATGACAAATGCTTTTTTTATTCATATGCCACTATTTCGACTAGACTGAACCATGAACAATCGTAGAGTCATGAAACTGTCCAGTTTTCTCTATGGAAATGATATTTATTGTCAAATGAATATCCTCTGGAAATGCTCTATCTGCAGTTTTTGAGCCATTTAACAATCAAAAGAATGGAAGCTTGTTACATTCTAGAATGATTTCTTGCTAAGTTAAAAAAGTTTAAATTTCTATATCTAAAGATAGATCTTGAATGAAAACACTCTATATATATTGTAAAGACTGCACAGATATATACAGTATTGGAATTATCCAATGTACTTTTGAAAACGTTATCCTATTATATTCTCTAACCCTCAAAACACATTATTGGCTTGGCATTGTTCACAAAGTTCCCAAAGTTAAATAGGGGATGTTTTTAGGTTATTATTATTACTACTATTATTATTGCTGCTTTTTGACAGGTTGTCAAAACCCGATTTTGGGGAAGGAAATATCCGTCGTATTTATTTACGAACAACTACCTATAGGATAGGAGTATGTGGGTACATGCTACAGGTATACAACACATATACAAGTTCCAGATAGCTCTTGTAGTCCTCAATCGAACATGCGACATTTTAATTTATTTTCGATTTGTATCTGGTTTATGCTTTCAAAGTTTGTCTGTTCGTTCTCTGTTTGTATTGGCTTAGTTGTTCTATATAAAGCAGAAACGACAAAAATTAGAAGAATAGAAAGTTACAAATTTTCTATTTCAAAATTTTGTTTGGAAATTTACAGTCAGAGAGTGGAGAAAATAATGAAATCATTTCAAACCTTTTTTAATCCTGATTATATTGATAGGCCCAATATTTGCATTCTTGAACGATATACCCTATTTAGCTTCATTTGCATCCGAAAAAATTGTATTTTATAAACTTATTCAATCTACAAATATATGTAATTTTCAGGCAGAAATTTTATAAAATATTCGCACAGACTTTGAAATGATGTTGGCCTGGCATGGATGGTGAAAATCGAATAATTTTAAATGTGGGTGGAATTCGTTATGAAACATATAAAGCAACATTGAAAAAAATTCCAGCTACACGACTATCTAGATTAACTGAAGCACTGGCAAATTATGATCCAGTATTGAATGAGTATTTTTTCGATCGACATCCAGGGGTCTTTGCTCAAATTTTAAATTATTATCGGTAAGTATAATATTAAACGTGATCTTTTTTTTTAATTTGAATAAAATAAAATATGAGTATTTTATTCATAAAATGGTGGCATTATAAATAACAGAAAATAACGAATTTACTTGTTACCTGTCCATCCTTCACTTACACTCACATTTTTTTAATTTCCTGTCTGCCAAATTAGCTAGATAGTAACAAATGTGGTACCTTTACTACTTAAAAATTACGAAGAACTGTAACAGTCTAAAATTATAAACAACAGATAAGAAACAATTCACACTTTATAAATTAACTGTGAAAATAATAAAGTTTTTTTTTGACACATTTTTTTGACAATGTCCTGTTCATGCAATCTAAATTGCATGCACATTAAAGTGCATGGGAGTAGATGATGAACACCACCATATATAAATAAAGAAAAGAAAGAATAAGAAAATTTGGAATAATTTAATTTGAACTGAATTTAACTTCTCTGTCAACTCACTTTAATATAGCAACTTGCAGTTAGTTAGTCATTCACTCATAGTGAGTACGTGTTCATTGTAGCATAGGGAGAACATTATTGGAAAATAATAGAAATGGCGTCAGATTGGGAATGATGTGCTGAAAGGATACGTGAATGTTGTATAATTTTGTTAAATCGATAAAAAGAATTATTATAAAATTATCAGAGTCTGTTTTTTAGGGTTGCACGTGTTTAATATTCAATTTATAAAATTAATTGAAATATAATACATATTTGGTTTCAAATTTCAACTTTATAATACCAAGTAAAAATTAAAAGATTAATATGTAATATATTCTCTTCTTTTTTCATTTTCTTAACTCATTAATTTATGATTGACATCTTGTTTTCAAGATAAAATCGATGTTTCCACCATCGATTTCATAATTTATTTGATGCTTGAACTATATATGTACAATATATATATTTATTACACAATATTCCTATCACTAACCATAAAATACACTTTCTACATAAAAGCGAAATACTCTCTTTGTATAATCAACGTCATAAAACTGTGCAGGTTATAATATACTCATTTCTTTACACTACTCGTGCAATATAAAGATGTTTCGAATCTAGCACATTTCCATCAAAGAAAGAAATGAAAAGGAAGGATAAAAAACAACCAGAAATGAATAGGCTACAGAGAGAATATTTAACAGAAAACTGAAAATTACTACTGCCTAGTTTAGTTCTAAGAATAGAGATCTTTCTTTTTTCAGTTAGTATCACACGTCGATTTTATTTTCCTTTTTCCTGTATGAAAGAGAAAACTGAAAGCTGCAAATTTTGCAGGAGGAAAAATGCTTAAATATTTAACACGTCTTCTTCTATTTTTGCGCTATTATACGTAGCGATATACTCGTATAAGGAAAATCTTAACGTAAATGAGAAAGATATTGTGAAAAAAGCGAGAGAGAGTTAGAGGGACTGAAAGAGACGAGTAATGTGAAACTAGGATGCTAATAATTAAAGAAAAATGAAAATAAAATGTAATTTCTTATTCATGAAATTTTTCAAAAGAATAAATACTATGTCGTAATTGCTCTTTTTTGAGATACTCGGATACATTAAGGCAAATTTCCAATTGTTAAACTGCAAATAGAATCAACAATTCAAGAGTTATACCGAAAAGACGAATTGTTTCATTTTTATAACCAATATGTTCGTGCAGAGAGAAAGAGAGAGATTCTCAAACCCACATCCAACACGAAAATGAATTTTGTTTAGGATCTTTCACTTTTTCACTATTCTCCATTTTGCTTGGAGACTAGAAAAGAGAAAAGACCCCCTCATATTTCCCTACCTGACCTCATCTCTGTAATAATATATACTACGCTACAAGGTGTATTCTATGTATACGCGTATATTCCAGTGAGATTTGTGGAGGCACCAGGATAATTAATGTTCTCGAGATTAGTGTAAATTTTCATTGGATTTTTGTTTACTTCTTCAAATACAGAAAAACTTGTTTATCTTGATTTCAAGTTCAAATGGTGAATTAAATATGTACTTTTTTTAGATTGTCATATTAGCGTAATGTCATTTTAATATAAAAGTTATAATCAAAAAGTGCTTAAAACTTATTATGTTTTAAGATGGCGTTTAAAAGATTTTCAATTAGATAATTCAAGTTGCGGTTGACTTGATTTAACTTCATTTAATTAAAATTAATTTTCTATTCTATTATAGTACTGGCAAACTTCATTATCCTACCAATGTTTGTGGACCACTATTCGAGGAAGAACTGGAATTTTGGGGTTTGGATTCTAATCAAGTTGAACCATGTTGTTGGAGTACTTATAGTATTCATCGAGATACTCAAGTAAAATACAAAATTTCTGTTCAATTATTTCGAATAACAAGTCTGCAAACGTCAAAGATACTTCCAAAAATCGATCTTACTTATTGTATTGTACTTACGTATTGTAAATGAATAATGCCAATTAATACAAACTGTACTATACTTGTCATATATAGGTCTAGTTCATCTACATAAAAAGCCATCCACGGCCATTTCTCACATTTAATGCAACCATTCTATTTTCCATTTAATCTTAATGATTACTTATTCCCTTTTCTCAAATATCTAGATCTAAATTCATATTTAACAGATTGAATTTCCAGATTTATATTGAACCGTTTCTAACTTGGCTAATGCTCCCCACATATAAATTATGGCAGTGTTAATTTGGCACACAGTCCATTTCATTGCCTATTACGTACGTGATTCCCTTAAACGAATTTCCATATAACGTTTTAGCCTTAACAAAAATAATCCACGAGTTTTATTAAGTTATATAGCACACTGGAGTGTGGCAAGTAGCAGATGCATTGCATTTGTGAAAATTTTATGGAATAAAGTTGATGATGTTGCTATTTTGTTTTTGATAAAGTTTATTATTCAAAATGAAGTCTGAAATATGTGCAAGCAATGCCAATGTATGAAAACCAAGAGATCTCAACGTATTATATTGCATAAAGATCGTGCGTTTAGTACTCTAATACTACCACTACTGGTAATAGAGTAGTTTAGTACATAGTGTAAACTGTGGGGGTAAATTTTCATAATAAATAATAGATAAAACTACGAGTGCCGGTTAAATCTCAAGCAGAAATTTGTACAACACTTCAGAAGGTGAGTGAGTTCGCGTACATTTTCTTTCATTCGAATGGCAGGAATCAAAGTAGGAGAGGAGGAGCTAAAACTTAAATTAGCAAATGTGATGAATGTGAAATTTTTGATTATATTTATATCGTATAGTATACACTTCAATAAAGAAATTATGAGAGAAGTTTGACGTACTCCAAATCCATGGCAGATCTGCGGTCTGATGTCCCTTCTGGGTTGTTGTATTTTCTGTATCTCAGATTAAAACGCATGTCATCTTTATGGCAGTGGACAGTAACACACTTTTTAATAGTAGCATCCTGTCACAACTACACTTTTATTTTTAAAATAGCCCAATTAAATTACTGCAGTAACATGAACCTATTACCCGCGTAGGATTTCGTTGTTCATATAAAACTTAATTTGACTTGACGAAGCATCTTCTTCGATGTAATTATATATAGTGAATCTAATTTCATATAGGGCAAAAAAGTAATGCACACGTATCTATATCTATCTATCTATCTATCTCTTCTATTTGAATGTGAGCAATTTAATCTGGTGTGAAATATGTCTCATTTATTTCTATAGAGGAAAAAATAAATAAATAAAAAATGGTTGATGTGTCTTTAAGGGAAGCAGATAACAAGCGACATACTCAGATTTAAGTACGCATACATATCTATTTTAAGATAATATTTACAGGGAATGAACTAGATGACGCAAGATTAATGAGTGCCATCTATTAATTCTTATTAACGATTTATTAATACGCATGTGATATTATATCTAATATTGTGCCTATTAATAATAATACGATATAATTTAATGACCATGTCTTTTACATTAAACGTTTTGCTTTCTTCTCTTCATATAGATACATTAAAGCAGGCTATCAGTTTTATCTTTTATGGCTTTAAACATTCAAAACATGCCAGTGATATTTTAACATGATGGTTTCATTTTCATACATGCATCATCTTTTCATTCTTTAGACGCGACAGTATAAAAGATTTATTCAGAGACATATGTATACATAATACATGGTATATACGTAAAGCATAATGGTATTAAATTGCTCACATCGAAAACGTAAAGAATATTGGGGGTTAAAATTGGCTCGCTCCGAGAAAATATTTTGATATGGAACGACAAATTGTTGTTGATCAAAAATTTCAATTTGAATATTTTTTTTCTTGTTAAATTACAGTTTTTTTTTTTGCTCAAAGTTGTTTATCTACGTGTATGTATATTGGCGTAGGTATTTCTTTGATGGAGAATAATATGTTGTGTTACAAATAAAGGCGCAGTGTGTCTCGCTAGCGCTCAGGGAACTGAGCGCTACATATTGCCACCCACCTAGCACGATAGATGAGTGGAGCCTTAGTGGCATAGTATAGTAGAATTATGAATAGCTGATTATTACTTATTGATTTATAGAGTGTATTTTAGGAAATATTAATTATTTTTTCTTCTCTACCGAATGTTTTTAACTTAATTAAACAACTCGTTAATTTCAAAACTCAATTTGCTTCTAAAAGAAAGAAAAAAAGTCCATTTCAAAGACTTGTATTTTTCTTCTTTTTCTATTTTTAACTGCTCCTCTTGTATAAATAGTAGTTATAATTTGCTTTGCAGTTGAATGGCTATGTACCTCTCTCTACAATTTCTATTTCCATTTAGGAAGGCAATAATTGATTAATGTAGTTATTGATTGACACTGCAAAGGGTCCTGTAAAGTGGAAAACTATGCAGTAGGCAGTTAGTAAATAAAAGCGTCCATACAATCTATGATGAAGAAATAAATGATGAAAATGTCTGAAAATCTTTTTCTATTCCACTTCGATCATCTATACGAGTTTGATCGTTGTTTAGATGCTTTTAATATTTCCTCGGGAAACAATATATTTTGTCACAGGCTTAGTAGTGTATTTTATGTCGATCTTCAATTTTTATGATTTTAACTATTGGCATGAAATTGGTTGTATTGAAGTGGGTACTTAAGGCAGTTTGTTGGCTCGAATTCTTAAATAATAAAAAAATTGACTTGTAAAAATGTACTTCTTTTCTATATAGATATGATATAAATGTAATAAAAATACTATACAATATTTCGGCAACCTACGAGCAGTATACTACAACAGTATGAGATACATCTTTTATTCTATAAAATCCACATTAGCATATCAGTAGATATATTCTATGTTGGTATAGCATACTTCCATATACTAAAATTCGCCTATCCAATTTTAAAGGAAAATTGGCTATCAGGAAAATAAATTCCAGCCTTTGTTGGTTATTTGCTTTTTGGACCCCTTATTAAAAAACTGACGATACTCTAACAAAATGGAAAATTATTATGTCTATAAAAGGCACGAATAATGGATAACGCCATTGGCAACATTTTCTATATAGTATTGGACGAGTATACATAGTTACTAGGGGCTTAAATTTCCGCGCGCATAATGGAAAAAATTGCACATTAAAAATGCACTCAAGAGAAAATAATTTGAAATTTATATTGACGAAATAAATTTCAGCATTTAGTTTAATTGTGACAATAGAATAAGTAGTTTAATATAATAAATGACTCGTAAAGTTGACGCTATATGGTTTAATTAATTTTTGAAATTTTCTCCATTGATTAAGCGCTTGATAATTTTGTTGTTTAGTTTCAATTGAATTCATTTCATAATACAATCACTTTTAATTAATAGATGCATTCATTCTGTTTGTGTTGGAAGCGATATTTACGAATATTTGCCAATTTCGATATGCAATATTCTAATAGTTATAATTGTCATGCAGAACACATATTTAAAGCTAAATTAACCATTTCTTCAATAATCAAACTATAATAATTCATATGCGCATTGTCCGCCAAGTTATTTATTTCAATTTCTTATATAGGCTACGTTAGCAATCTTAGATAAACTGGATATTGATGCTGAACGACCGAACGATGAAGAAGTAGCTAGAATGTTTGGCTACGAAGAAGCTTATCATGCAGGAACATTAACAAAATGGCAGAAATTGAAACCGAAAATTTGGGCATTATTTGACGAACCATATTCATCCTCATCAGCAAAGGTACCTCCGCTCAATGTGCAGCATCGAAATGTGAATATAACTTTCTTTTTTTACTAATTATAATTTCCATTCTTAGAATTATTATGAAGATTTTAATTGTTTTTATGTTACTCATTTATTGTTAGTCTCACAACGCCTTTAATTAAGC